>JZKD02S0095685.1:433087-448155 GCA_000966675.3 Picea glauca | reverse complement strand
CAACTAAGAAAAAACAGGCTAAGGGTAAGAGGCCCTAACCTACTGACTGTGCAACCCTAGACTCAAACCCCTGAGAGGAACACTTCTCACCACAGGAGGGGATGACTGCCCCACCTTGACTAAAAAGCAACCTGTCAAGCCCGCTATTGTCACTGAAACAACATGCGTGCAAACGTGTGCTGAGCTACAACTGAGCGCGAGTAGCCGTGAGCTGCACTTGCACAGCCCACGTGTATGTATAAACTCCAAGACAAAACTAAACATAGGTAGCCTAGACTTGGAAGAGGCCTCTGGTATTGACAACCAGGGTCTCTTAAAGGCTTGGATGCTTCTTCTTTAACAGAAAAGAAAAATAATTGCAAGAAATAACAAAATGCAATAAAGAAAACTGAGACAAGACTATAAACCAACAAGACTCAGACAGGATCCAAAAATCCCCTTGAGAATGTATAATTCTGACAGGGAAGAGGAGGACTGCCTCTTAAGATATCTGACTCCTACACGCTACTGAAACCTCTACTACTAGCGTTCACACGCGGGCTGTAGGAGGTTAGGGTGCGGGTTACATGCGTTCAGGCCTTCTGCAGGCCGCATGTACCTCTATGTGTCTCGATAATTACCATCAAGCAACAGTCAAGGAAAAACTGGTATAAAGAACCAGGTTCCCTGCTAGCTCTGACCTAACAGAAAAAAGACAAACAAAGAAAAAAAAAATTCTAATCCTTTCATCTACCCAAAAATCTCAACTGAATCCGAAAACCCTAAAGAGTATATCCCCAGTATGTTCTCCAACTCTGTTGTTGGGAAATATACCCTAAGGACTAGCAAACTAGGGTCAGGCTTGCATGCAGATTTTGACTGTAAAGAAATGACCTTTTAACCTACCACCCCAAAACTTAAACCCCTCTTTCACGAGACATGCATGGAAAGGAACTACTAACCTTTTTACTGATGTTTGGTGTAGATCCTCCATTGCGCTTTGCCCATTTACTTGCACTGCTCCTTCCAAAGTTAACCTGCAATCAAGACAAAACACTACGCATGCATGCTACTTTTCTACTTGAGGGTTAGAAATTAAGCATAAATTACACAAATCATAGATAACTCATGCATTGGGACGGGAAAAGTATTCTTTTATTATCTTCAAAATGAATCAATTTACAATCAAAGTCGAGACTGACCACCGCTCCTTGATCCTGATCCTAGGCTCCTCCTCTTCTTTTGTCCTCCAACTGCTTTATGTTAATTCTCCTTAGGCTTGAGGAAAGGCTAAAGGGTTGGGACAATGGATTCGGCAAATGGGCAGAGTTTCTTCGCTATCTTTTTCCTCTTCCAAATAGTACCGCTACCCCTTCTTTTATAGGCTAGAAGGAGCTAGGGTTTTGGACGAACTCTCGGCCATGCATGGTTGGGAGTTTCAGTTAACTGACCCATAGCTTTTTGTCCCATCGACAACTTTCCTGTTTTTGTGCTTTGTTAGGTAAACGCGGGCTGTAGTAGGCCTGCCAGCATTCAAACGCGTGCAGTAGTGGGTTAGGGCACGTGTGACTTAACCCAAAAGGTTTTTCAAAGAGGTTTCTCAGCAGATGATTTGGCAATGAAGGGATATGAGTTGGCCTGATGCCAGGTAAGCATGTGTGGTGCAATTTAGGGTTATAACAATACATTTTCTCCAGAATTCCCTTTTTATCCAAAAATCTTGATGCTTCCAATGAAATCTTGGAAGTATCTTCCCAAGAAAGTAATTTCTTAAATTCAGAGACAAAATCATTATAAAATTCATAAAAACAATGGATAACATTTTGCCTCCAGAGATCTTGCTAACACATAGTGACAGGGTCAATCTTTGTATTTACCCTTTTTCCAACACTCAAACCTCTAAAAACATGACAATGAGTGATATAAAATACTAGATATGATGCCATATAAAAATTCTTCTCGCTTCTAAAATTCATCAACTATGTAGAAATTTCATTTGATATGATCTTTGCCTAATAAAAAACAACATCCTCATGAACTATAAAATATAAAATATATAGGGCCAGCCATTGAATAATTGTTGTAGAATTGTGACATGTAACTCTAGTAAATATCCAAGCAATTTCTCTATAGGGGTCCTTTAAAGAACTAACCTGGATTTTGGATAGGTCTTCTGACATCTTAGTAGGGCCTTGTATATATTCCTACAAGAGCCTAATTCCATTATTTTTCCCTCTAAGAATTTTTTTGGCATCTTCTCTATTGGCTTATACTGGTCTCTGCATGGGTTGTAAGACCTAAGGTTCAGTTCAACTCTAACCATCAAACCCTCAAGACACCGACCCTTTTGGAATCACTTGCTTACGCAGATGAAGTCTCACCTGAGATATATATTGGGATTGTAAGAACCAGATTTTTGTAGCAGTAAAGGAAAGGGAGTGTTGGCACAGGGGCATAACCAAGGTTCACTCCAAGAGTGCACCAACAAGCCCTAGCTACTGGCCCTTTCAGCAACACCTGCAAAGCAGATGCAGTCTCACCCAAAGAAGCTATGAGGGGGTTGCAGGACAGAGATTTCTACAACTAGGGGAATATCAAGTGGATCTAGTACAATAGCAACACAACATGCATATATCACTTATCAAGATAGATCTATCCTGCACATCTATAGATCTAATCTAGCACAGCAATGCAAACAACAATATAACAACGAAAAAGATCAAAGCATAGTCAATAGATTGTTGATGTTTCGGATCCAGATCAGGATCCATCTTCAAGACAAAGAGCCTGGGTTTTAAGAGAAAGGGAAGAGCTGGTATAAATACTGGAAGTGGGAAAGTTTCTTAGTGTTGGCTATGTAGAATTATTTAATAGATTTAATTATTTTATAAGATATTACTAGGGTTTATTAAATTTTTGTTTATTTAAAGGTTATGATAGTCTATTAATAATTTTAGGGTTTCTTATTTATAATTAATTATTTAATGTTCTAGGTTTTAGTTTATTACGCCGAAAGGAGTATACCTATTGACAATGAGCACAATTAATCATCTTTTAATCTAAAATTGTAATCTGATGGTTAACAATTGAAGATGTTGGCATATTCTTAGTCGTCCTCCCAAATCAATGAATGTGATTTACTCTTCATAACTTCCTTGTATTTCTGAGTGCATCCGTTACCCTGTTTACTTTTTAACATTTACCTAATCATATTAAGAAATTACTTTAGCACTATATGATTGCCACGTTTAAATGATTAGCCTTTCAAATTACCATTTTGATTTCCTCAATTGTCCAGGCGTTTCATTTTCTCACTGCTGTGCATTTCATTTTCTGTCTTTCCTCATCATTTTCACCACGGATTGCCACGGATTTCAGCTGTGCGCCCTTTCGGCGTTCTCAGCCACCAACTCGCGGCTATGCTAGTAGGTAAATTAATTTTTTAATTTTAGGGTTAGGTTAATATAATAAGAGGTTAAGGTGTGCTTGTTTTGGGTTTAATATTAGGGTTTCTTTTGTTATAAGGTAAATAATAGTTTCTAATTAGTTTAATATTGTGTACTAAAGTCTTTATTAGGAATAATAGGTTCTAGGGTTAGGTTATAGGTAACAAGTAATTTAAAGGATTAGGGTTTTCTTTTCTTGTTTATTTTATATTCTAAGTGTTTAATTACTACAAGGTTTATTAAATTTTTGTTTATTGAAAGGTTATGATAGTTTATTAATAATTTTAGGGTTTCTTATTTATAATTAATTATTTAATGTTCAAGGGTTTAGTTTATAGGTAAATTAAATTTTTAATTTTAGGGTTAGGTTAATATAATAAGAGGTTAAGGTGTGCTTGTTTTGGGTCTAATATTAGGGTTTCTTTTGTTATAAGGTAAATAATGGGTTCTAATTAGTTTAACGTTGTGTACTAAAGTCATAATAGGTTCTAGGGTTAGGTTATAGGTAACAAGTAATTTAAAAGATTAGGGTTTTCTTTTCTTGTTTATTTTATATTCTAAGTGTTTTATTACTACAGGGTTAATTAATATTAATCAATTAGGTTCTTAGGTTTTTAGGGGGTTATTAGGCTGTCTAAGAATTAAATGGGAGGGGTTTTATTATGAATAATTTGTTATAAAAAGAAGAAAAGAAGAGAAAATTACAAAAGTTTATTGTTGTTTTTTGTGGAATAGGGGGAGCCAGTTTTCGCTCATTTCTAGTCCACTGTCTCTGTTAAGGTTACTAGGGTGTTTACGGATTTCAATGGCTTCTCTAATACGACGTTTGAAGAGGTGATTCTCTTTGGCAAGGATTTTGGTGTCTTCTAGGTGAACATGGTGTCTAGTTTTGATGGAGTGTTCAGCTAGGGTAGAGGTGCAGATGTGTTCATTCTTGATGTCAGCTCCATGTTCTTTTATCCTAACTTGGAAGGAGCGACTGGTTTCACCAATGTAGCATTTACCGCATGAGCACTCAATCAGAACTCTATCAAAACCGAAAATCCCACCCACAACAATCTCACTCATCAAAGATCAAAGCATCAATCACACACATGACACAAAATATACGTGGTTCACCCTCTCTCTAGGGCTACACCCACAAAATTGTGCTTATGATTTATTAAAATAAAGAATACAGTTCTTGTCTGTGCTCTTAGCTAGCAGATCTTCTTTATTCTCTCTGTTTCTCTCCCCTTCCCGTGCACCTAGTTGTAGGATTTGACCTTCGCACACAGCTGAAGATCTTACAATACCAGAAGGCTCTCTCACTCAGAAGTTTTCTCTCTTAATACAATAATCTCTCACCACAACAATACAACTAGATAAACAACAATATCGTACCAACCCGACCCAGGTCCTCTTGACCTTTATTTATACATTACAATAGCTCACCGACAGCCTTAAGTCGAAACCTAGGTGTCAAAACCCTAGATATCAAAACCCTAGGTGTCTAAAATCCTAGATACCAAAACCCTAGCTGTCTAAAACCCTAGGCTAACTTGACCCACTTTTTTCGGGCTTCACTAGCCTGACTTTCCTTCCTTCTCACGCAGTGCTCCAAAGAATCCAACGATAGATTTTTTCTCTTGATGAGTTGTCCTCGATCCATATTCCTTGTTGATCTATCATCTTCAATCTTCTCGTCGAATGGCTTGATTTTCTATACTTTGCTCCATATTTTCTACTCTTTTGCTCACTTCGCCCCAATAAGAGTTACTCTATCTTCCGGGAAGTTGACATTTCACCTTTTCTTCCTTGATCTTTGTTTCCTTCCATAACCAAGGGCCAACAGGCCCCCAACACTCACCTGTGAATCATCCCGAGGCACTTCAGATCAGACCCTTTTGTTCTACTTGAACTTTTAGACTAGGGAGTGCAGCCTTTTCTTTCTGCTCCATGCCTCCCTTCCTTGTGTAGATTGTCTTTTCTATGTATGGTACCTAGTTTCAACTACACCTAATAACTAGACCCTTTTATTATTTATTTTACTGAGATCTACGAGGCAGTTGGTTTTCATAATACAACTTCATCCGACTCCCATTCACCAACCCTTCCTTCCATTCTTCATTCAATGTCTTCAGCTGCACAACTCCTCCTTTTGTAACATAGGAGATCTCGTATGGTCCTTGTAAATGCATTCTGAATTTCCCTAGATGTTTTATAAACTTACTACCATACACTAGTACCAAATCACCTTTCTTGAATGCCTTATTCTTGATGTTCCTTTCATGATAGGCCTTTTCTCTTCCCTTTTGTACCTGCTGGTGGAAACCTGCAGTAAATCTATCTTCTTCAAGTTCCACTAACTGTGTGAGCCGCTCCTGAGTAGCACCAGTGTCATCCATACTTGTAAAAGCAACAATTCTTAAGCTTGGCACCAAATATTCCATCAGGACAATAGCTTCAAGATCATAAACCAACTTGAAGGGGGTCTGCATTGTTAATTTCTTGCAAGTGGTTCTATAGGCCCACAGTACCGCTGGTACTCTTAAATCCCAGTCATCCCTATTCACACTGCAAATCTTTGTCAGTGTTGTCTCCAAGATTTTGTTGAATTATTCAACTATCCCATTGGCTTGTGGATGGTAAGGTGTGCTCTTCTAATGATGTACTGCAAGTTCTTCAGTCAGGGATTCAACTGTCTTATTGATGAAGTGTGTGCCTTGGTCACTCATAAGGATCTTTGGGCATCCAAACCTGGTTATGATGTCATCGAATATAAATCACACAACTGTAGTTATGCTACAGTCCTTAACTACTCTTGCTTTATCCCATCTAGTCAGGTATTATGTCGCAGTAATTATGTATTTTTCTCCTGTGCACTTCCCTAGTGGGTTTATAGCTCCCATGAAGTCAATGGCCCATTTTTTAAATACTTGTAAGGTCAGATGTGGTGCTAAGGGAATTTCATATCGTCTGGACAGTTTCCAACTCTCTCGCATACATCACAGGCTCTGGCATAATCTTTAGCATCTTTGTGTAAGGTAGGCCACCAGAGGCCAGCTAGTAGAACCTTCTGTATATTTTCTTTCCCTGCGTAATGTCCTCCTGCGATTCCTTCATGAGCTTCTGTGAGGATCAATGGTCTCTCTGTCTCCATAATGCATCTCCTTAATATCTCATCAGGTCCCATTTTGTATACCTGTCCATCTATTAGTGAAAAGTCTACAGCGTGCACCACTAGTTGTTTCTTCTGGGGGATTGTATACTCATTAAGTGCCATTCCTATTGACAAGAAATTGACTATGTCTGCAAAGTGATCATCAATCTTGGTAATGGCTAGTAGTTGTGCATCTGATAGTGTATCCTCCAAACTGGTTGGTTCTTCGCCATGTTCCAACCTTGACAAGTGATCAGGGCCTTTGTTCATTCTTCCTGGTTGAACTATGATCTCAAAATAATATTCTTGAAACAACAGAAGACATATGAATATTCACCCCGCAACACTAGCTTGTTGACTGGGTATTTCATCACAAAGTGATCTGTGAACATTTTAAAGTGTCCTCCCAACAAGTAGTGGCGAAATTTCTGCAGCGCGTACACCATGGCTAATCCTTCTCTCTCTGTGGTGGTGTAATTAATTTCAGCTGTAGATAGCTTCCTGCTAGCGAAGGCTAACAAATGGTTGATATCCCCTTCTCCAGGTTGTACTAACACTGCCCCTAAAGTAATGGAAGAAGCATCAACATGCACATGAAACCCCTTTCTCCAATCTGAAAAAACTAGAATAGGCATAGTAACCATCTTTTGTTTCAGGGTGTTGAAGCTTTGCTGGCATTCATCTGTCCAACCAAACTGACAGTCTTTACTCAATAGTTTCTCCATTGGTGTTGTGATCTAGGCATAGCCTTTGATGAATTTCCTGTAATATCTTGTATGTCCCAGTGCAGTGCGTAGTTGTTTGACAGACATTGGAGGTGGCAGATCAACGATTATGGAAAATTTGGATGGGTCTACCAAAAATCCCTGCTTACATACAATATGACCTAGCAGCACTCCAAATGGTGAGAAGAAGATGCACTTCTTCATATTCAAAGAAATTTGACACTACCTGCATTTATCCAACATTAGTCTTAGACATTCAATATGGTTTTTCAACAAACTAAACACAGTCTAGTCATCAAAATATGCTTCAAGAAATTTATGCAAAAACTCTTTGAACGCTTCGACCACCACCCTGGAAAAGATGGTTGGGGCATTCTTTAGTCCAAATTGAATTATTGTATACTGATAAGACCCCCATTCTGTAGAAAACGTGGTCTTATGGCGATCCTCCTTGGCAATCTAAATCTGATGGTATCCTGAAAATCCATCTGTAAAAGAATATACCTCCTGACCTCCAACATTGTCTAATACTTTGTTAGTGAATGGTGTAGGGAAAGGGTCATGCAAACAAGCATCATTCAACTTCCTTATATCCACACATATCCTAATTTCTCCTGTCTTCATGTCTTGTACCACCATAGGGCTAACACACTCTGATTCTTCGACAGGTTCAACAATCCCTTCTTCTAGCATTCTGTCGAACTCAATCTTCACTTTTTCTTTGTATTTAAGGTTCAACCTATAGGGTCTCTATTTGACTGGTTTTTCGCATGGCTTCAAAGGGATCCTCATCTCTCCCATAGGACATTTGATGCCCTTCATCTCAATGAAATTAGTCGAAAATAAGTTGTGATACTCATGTAGTAACTCTATAATTTTGTCAATGGTGGCAAGCTTCGGTGTCTCCTCTATTCCAATATTGAATTTTTTTATCTTAATTAGCTGTCCAATAAATGGTATCTCAACTCCTGGTCCTTCCACATCTCTTTTTCCTTCAGTTTCAGTGGTGTTTACCTTCCTGGGATCATCATCATCATCGACATTGATGTTGTAGCAACTCTGCAATTTCTGGAGAGGTGCAGTCCATTCGTCCTCTTCTTGTTCCATAGGGAGGCTAGATGCCTCTTCAAATACCTATTGTCTCACAATTTGTATAAATTCCTACCCTACTGACGGGTATTGAATTTCAAATAAACATGTGGTTACAAAATTATGAGTCATACATTCCCAATCTATGGTGATGAGGTGCAGCTCCCCTTGAAGGTACCAGTTGATAGGAGTCGTGTCCAGTGTGTTAATGAATTTTTGTACCCACTGTTCTTGAGGAATATTTCTCCAATATTCTTTGCAGCTTCACACATGGTCCTTTGGACAAATTCGACCTGTGTATCTCACTTTGTAGCATTCTATTTGAGTTGAGAACCGCGTTGTTATAAAAGTACGACATTGTGTCCAGTCTTTTGTATTTCTTTTATGTGTCCCTCACCATCTTGTTGGTGTAGCTTTTAGGGCGTCATCAATTGCCAACAATCTTTGTTTTATTGGTACACTTGCTTCAAAGTCTGATAGGAAGGCTTCTAAATGGTTTAGACCATCAAATGTGGGTAGGCTACTTACTGTTGTGTTGATCCAACGAACTTCTCTGGTTAATCTAGCACATCTTTTGGTAGACACTTCATACATCTGGTTTTTCCAGTTCTCCAGTGCTTCTTCTAAGTCTGATGAGAATATCTTGTCACTTCGCCAGCTTAGATTCTCATCGGTTGTAGGATTGATATAATTTTGTTGTCTGACTGTTAATTTGTAGATGTTTTCCAATTCGTATGCATGGTCTTCTTCTCTAATGGGCTTTGTGTATCATTGACCCTCATCTGGATCTAAGGGTGCAATGAACCTAAGGCCATCCCTTTCAAATTTCATACACATTTTCTTCAAATCAACTACAGTGGAATTTTTAAAGGCCCAATCAATTCCTAACAGAGCAGGGTAATGGAAATTGTCATCAACTATCTCAATTACCTCAAAATCTGCAAATGTTCTAACTCCATCGATATCCATAGGAACATGCTCCAATCATCTAAATGGTCTGACAACTTGTTGATTAGACATTCTAAGCCTGATAGGGGAATAGATCAACTTCAGTTTTCCCATTAGTGCCCAAGTTTTCTTCGTCATGACATTGACCTCCGACCCTAAGTCGAGGACTACATAGTCTATATCATACTCTCCTATTTGAGCATTCAAGTGTAGCTCCTTATTTTTCCTTCTCTTCTTACCGATTTGGTGGACTTCCCTATTCAGTAAGGGGTCTATCTTAACTAGCTCATAGTGTCTGACCAGATTTTGCAGTTCTTGTATAGCTTTCCCATATTTAAGCATCTCTATAAACATATACAAGAAACTGACAAGTTTACTTACCTCTTTTCCATATCTGGGCGAGTCAGAATGATCGAATGATTGAGGCATTCCATATTATTTTATTTTTGGTCGTTTATTTGAGGAAGAACCTTCATCTGATTTGAAATCTTGTCATGCTTCCTCAAATATTTGTTTTTCTTTCTTCACATCAAAATTTTAGGTCTTCTCTGCAACTTTCCTGATTCTTGAGTATTTTGCGATCTTTCCTTGGGTCATTCTATCCTCTCTTATAGCAGCGCCTCCTCGAGTGATAACAAAAAATCCAGGATCTACTCTATGGGTTTCTTCTTTGATCAACTATATATGTGGGTTCTGCTTCAGACCTCATCTTTCCTGAAGTTTAGCTAGCAACACTGGATAGTCCTCAATTACATGCTCGAAGGAATTTCAGTAACTACAAGTGGTGAAAGGGTTCTGACAGTCCCTTGCTAGATGTCCTGGCTATTCATAGTTATAACAGATTATTTGTCCTCAGCCTCGGCCCATACCTCCTCCTCCTCCTCTTCCTATGAATCCACGGTGAGGATTGAAGTTTCCTCTCCCTGGAGAGTTGTACTGCGTAGTGTTTCCTTCTTGTTGTACTTCGCCTTGGATCTTGTATATGTCTCTTGACCTTTCATACATAAGGTCATAGGATCTGCAGTCCCGATCATCATGTCCTAATGACTTACAGAATGTGCAATACAAGTTCGTGGGTGTCTGAACATACTTCTGCATGTAATATCACTCACCAGGATGATTTCGATTTCTACATACTTCACACTAGGGTAGGTTGGCGTGCTTCAATGGGCTCGACACTCCAGAAGACAAGTACTCATGAAATAGAGGATAGTGTTCCTTATCATGCCCTTATGATATGCATCTGACACATAATATATATTCTCTTTTGTCTTTTCCCTTATCCTTCTTCATGTCTTCGACCTGGAAAGACAAACTAGTTAACTGACTCAAGATCTGGCTCATACTTGAGTTGGATTCTCCCATAGGGGTTGATTCGAGCTTCATAACAATCTCCAATGCTTCTGTCTACGAAGCAATATTCCACTGCATAAAGGGAACTTTGATGTGTGGCAAAAGGGTAGTGATGAACCATTCCTTGTTCTGCTCATCTGGGATCTTAAAAGTCAATCATCCTGTTAAGGTCTTAAACCTCTAATCGAATTCCCAGATAGGCTCGACTACCTTTTTCTTGATATCCTTCAGCTCTGTAATACATTGTGACTCTGATTTTGGTTTCTTGAACTCTACGATCAATGCATTTTTAATCTCATTTAATGGCTTAGGTTGTGCAAGTCCTTGGACAAGCTTCATGTACCAGCTCAATGCGCGATCCCTCAATGTAGTGCTAAACTGGTTTATTTTAACAGCTTTGTTGGTAACATTTTTAATGTTCCATACGGCCTCGCACATGAACCAGTGCTGATTAGGATCTTCAGATCCATCTCCTCTAAAGATAGGGAGCCTCATCTCATCTGCCATGGAGTTGCCTAGGTTTCCTGTCTGGGTAGATGCTGAATACTAGTAATAGTACTCTGCGGACTCTGGTGGCTCTAAATATTCCGATTACTTAGTGTTTCTGAAATAACAAGAGGGTTGATATTAGTTACTTCAGTAGTCTGTGCGGTTTCTAAGGTTTCTGGATCGTTCTGGCAAAGTTCTTCAGTTGCTTCTTCCTCTGCCTTAGTAGGTTTCGAATGTTCTTCATTTGTTAGATCTACCTCTTCTCCACTGTAGAAACCCTCATCCCCGTAGTTCTTCTTGAATAGGTTCTCTAGATGGATTCCTCTAAATACTCTCCCACTACACGTATGTCTAGCTTCTATGTCACTATCATTGTCTGAATTCCTGAAAATTACCCTTTTCAAATCCAACTAATCTATCGTATCTTCAAGATGTTCTTTTCATGCAAGATCATCTTGATTCTTAACTTCAGAAAATGTAAAAATTTCCCTCGGGGTCCCTTGAAAAAGTATCTCTCGGCTTGGCTATATGATTCTACTATGTCAACAACAAACTTGGTGATATACCCTCCAATGGTGTTATCAAACCAGTGATCTACTGCTCTGGATACAACATTATCGACTCTTTTGACCTTTTGGATCAGTGTTGACATCCAAACCACGGGAGGTCTAGGTTTGATCTCGAACTGGGTATCCAATAACCTAGCCAACCACTCAGACAACTCTTGATGGATTCCTCCAAAGAATATCTCGTGAATGTTGGTGAATATGTATCTTTGTAGCCAATCTTTAGTACTCAGCTTAGGTTTCTTGTTTTGGGCTTCAATGAAGTCCTTCTCTTGATCTTCTATCCACTTCCAAATCTCTGTCTTCGATGGGAACCACCTTGACATTTCCTCACAAAGATTCTTGTCTCAGCAATAGAACCATTTGTTGGCATAGGGGAAGACCCAAGGTTCACTCCAAGAGCGTACCAACAAGCCCTGGCTACTGGCCCTTTCAGCAACACCTACGAAGAAGATGTAGTCTCACCCAAAGAAACTATGAGGGGGTTGTAGAACATAGATGTCTACAACCAAGGGAATATCAAGTGGATCTAGTACAACAACAACACAACATGCATATATCACTTATCAAGCTAGATCTATCTAGCACAGCTATAGATCTGATCTAACACATCAATGCAAACAACAATATAACAACAACATAGATCAAAGCATCAATCACACACACGACACAAAATATACGTGGTTCACCCTCTTTCTAGGGCTACGTCCATAGAACTGTGCTTATGATTTATTAAGATAAAGCATACAGTTCTTGTCTATGCTCTTAGCTAGTAGATCTTATTTCTTCTCTCTCTTTCTCTCCCCTTCCTACTTACACAACTGCAGGACTTGACCTTCGTACACAGCTGAAGATATTACAATACCAAAAATCTCTCTCAATACAATAATCTCTCCCCACAAAAATACAGCTAGATCAACAACAATATTGTACCAACCTGACCTAGGTCCTCTTGACCTTTATTTATACATTACAATAGCTCACCGACAGCCTTAGGTTGAAACCTAGGTGTCAAAACCTTAGATACCAAAATTCTAGGTGTCTAAAACCCTAGATACTAAAACCCTAGGTGTCTAAAACCCTATATCAACTTGACCCACGTTTTTCAGGCTTCGCCAACCTGAATTTCCTTCCTTCTCACGCGGTGCTCCAAAGAATCCAACGGTGGATTTTTCTGCTTGCTGAGTTGTCCTCAATCGATATTCCTTGTTGATCTGTCATCTTTGACCTTCTCATCCAACGACTTGCTTTTCTATACTTCTCTCCATCTTTTCTTCTCTTTTGCTCACTTCACCCCAGTAACAGTTACTATGTCTTCCGTGAAGTTCGCATTTCACCTTTTCTTCCTTGATATTCATTTCCTTCCATAACCAAGGGCCAATAGGGAGGTGGATGCATGAATCATTGTTCCCTATTCTAGCTTATGTATGTTGATTATTACAATCATTCTTGAATATTGTAGTAAAATAAATCCATAAACTAAATCTATTCTGCGAAGTATATCATCATGCATATACACACATAACCAAGTAAAGAACATAATATGAAAGATTATTTCTCAAACTCTATCTTTATCCATTGTATCTGTTAGGGAGTGTTAATTTACAAAGTCAAAACAATGGTTTGTTTTATTCAGTATTGTGGTCATGTATTGATTTCTCAAAAACTTTGTGTCAAGGTCCTAGGATCAATATCATGTGACAATATTTTTGAGTTCATTCAATTATGATTCATGTTGGTCTAAATTGAGTCATGTCAAGGGGCTTAGCATTTCATTACAAGTCATAGTAAAAGTGGTCATTCTTGTCCCAAGGTTAAGCTAGTTGATTACATTATCCTATGTCATCATTAGAGAGGGTGAGTTTTAAAATTATTGCACAATGTCATAATAAGGTCATGTGAGTAGGTTTACATGTGTACCAAATGTGTCATAGTTTTCCCAATCTAGTTTGGTACCTTTTCAAAACATGTAACCAATTAGTTTCAAATGCATTGCTAAATCTCCTAGCTTTCCACAGTGACCAAGACATCATGTCAAATTACTTTAAATATTTCCATAACGATCAGGAAATCATGGGAATGAGGTCATGAAAGTTGGTACAGTTTTTGTAAATCAAGTTTTATAAATCATGTGGATTTTCCTCTTTTGAATTATTGAATTTATAAGTTGCTTCAAAACTGTGACAGTCACTGTGATACTCCTTACAGTCACTGCGAAACTACATGCACTACAAAATTACCTGTCTTCTATGAAATTGTTGGATCAACTCAACTTGTTTCTAAATTCCTAAAATCCTTCTTGTTCATTAGACACCCTTGAAACTCCATTTTCTTCTGCATTTTCCCTAGGTTCTAATACCCTAATTTAATATCAAAGTTGTGCCATCTCATTCAATGCAAAATCCCTACTAATAAATCCTTGTAACCCTATCTTCCAACTAAACCCTAATACACCATGTTTTTCCCTGCATATTGTCTAAGATTTGATATCCTCTCAACCCATCATCATCATAGTAATATTCACAAAAAACTATGGAGAAAAACAAAGAGAAGAATAAAGTACACAAGGGAGGCAAATTATAATGTATTTCATCCCTAGCAGATAGTCCTCTGACCTCACACATTAGAGGGCATCTATTACAACAAATTTTTCCTCACTCCATGCAACTGGCTTAGATGGCCTTCCATTTCCCTCTACAGACTTGAAGTCCCTTTTGTTACACGTCGAAATTGCTCGGATGGATAAGTGTCGCATTGTCCCTATCAGTGGTCGTAAGTGTCGCATCTTCCCTACAACTTTCACAAGTGTCGCAAGTTGATCATTAGTGTCGCAAACGATGTTCAGAGATGATGCTGTGATAACAACGCTAAGGAGGCACTTATGACATCTCATATGATTGATTTGAAGATCAAGAACTGATCCACTGGAATCAAATAGCTCTTGACACCTGAAAGAGGCCCTGAAACACTGATTTGGAGGGGGAGCGCTCCCCTACTATAGCTGCAGAAGCGCTGGCGCTCCTCTGCTATGATTCAAGGAGTGTTATAACACCCCTTAGGCCCTTCTGGAGGAGTGTTTCTCACCTTAAGAGCGCTGGCACTTTCCCAAGGCACAGCAGGAGCGCTACAACACTCTGATACCCCTTTTGAAGGAGCGCTCCCTAATCTGGGTCAATTGTTAGCCCGTTGAGAAGAATAAGGGGAGGAACATTCGAGATTAGGAGGCAGTTGTGCTTGAATTCTTGTTCTCATCAACAGATCCCTGATCCATGGAGAAGGTTCCCAACTGGTTCTAAACATATCTCAAGAGGTTAGGCCCTTCCTAACCTAT
>JZKD02S0095685.1:409304-421596 GCA_000966675.3 Picea glauca | reverse complement strand
TGGATGGGGGAAAAATTGAAAGGAGCAAGCCAAGCAGTCTCTTGAGAACATCATCCAGCATTTCTTAGAGTCGCCCTTGAACATGACACTTTGTCACTTTGCACATATCATAATCTGCTGAACCTCTGCAGTGAGCCAATCTTCAAGTTTCCTTTCACTCCTTTGGGTCACCCGATGCAAGTCACAGTATCCATTGTATAGTTTTGGTCCAAGCCATGTTCTGCTATTGTGCCTCAGTGTTCAAGGGAAGTATCCGCCTCGAGAGTCAACCATCCCAAATATTTTGTATTAGAACCCGTGTCGGTCCATGATTTTGATCTACCAATTACATCTTCATACACGTTTCACATCGTTGATGGGGGATACATCAAGGTCCTCCCTTGACGAGTTTGTTCCTGTCGACTCCAACACATTATCCGGGAATTAGACTTAGAAACCACTTAGTGCTTTGGGACCTACATGCCTCAATGGCAGGCCTCCTCACATTTGACAGTGGGTTTACATCATTGACTCCTGATCGAATGATTCCATGAATGTTCGACTTCAGTTCATCTATTCACATCCACTGGAATGTACTTGGGTACCTTGGGAATCATTGACATTAATGATGATGTCCCTCGCACTTGTTAACGGTTTACCTCATTGACAGGTAATCAAGTGGTTTCTGCCATGTTCAACACCAAAATATCTATTCACATGGTCAGATTCGTACCATATTGGGATTGGTATGAAGACCCTGGGTTGAGCCACCACTCTGGTACATGCTTTTCCCAGGCTGCGAAGGAGTTCTGGACTAAGAGCACGTACATTGTTACATAGATCCACTTTTTATTGGTCGTGGCTATGTCTTGTCATCTCGTAGATCCACTGTGTATTCTTTGTGGCTACGATCAGTTCATGTTATCAGTGTATAGATCCACAGTGTATTTTCAGTGGCTATACCCTCTTTTATCAATACAATTATGGATCCGTAGTGTATACTATGGCGACCATATCTAAAAGTCTTGATCACCCAAGCATAGGTATGCCTGCCTTGGGTTTTGAAATATGTCATGATATTTTTTGGATGGTTGTGTGCAGCTTTCGTCAGGTTCTCCGATTCTATACCCTTGCTTGAGCATCTACAAAGTATTTCAGTCATCAGTTCGCATCTTCTGGCTTCATACTTTGGGGGGCATTCTGTTACATGTCAAAATTTCTCAGATGGATAAGTGTCGCATTGTCCCTATCAGTCGTCGTAAGTGTCGCATCTTCCCTACAACTTTCGCAAGTGTCGCAAGTTGATCATTAGTGTCGCAAACGATGTTCAGAGATGATGTTGTGATAACGACACTAAGGAGGCACTTATGACATCTCATATGACTGATTTGAAGATCAAGAACTGATCCACTAGAATCAAATAGCTCTTGACACCTGAAAGAGGCCCTGAAACACTGATTTGGAGGGGGAGTGCTCCCCTACTATAGCTGCAGAAGCGCTGGCGCTCCTTTGCTATGATTCAAGGAGTGTTATAACACCCCTTAGGCCCTTCTGGAGGAGCACTGCTCACCTTAAGAGCACTGGTGCTTTCCCAAGGCACAACAGGAGCGCTACAACGCTCTGATACCCCTTTTGAAGGAGCGCTCCCTAATCTGGGTCAATTGTTAGCCCATTGAGAAGAATAAGGGGAGGAACATTCGAGATTAGGAGGCAGTTGTGCTCGAATTCTTGTTCTCATCAACAGATCCCTGATCCATGGAGAGGGTTCCCAACTGGTTCTAAACATATCTCAAGAGGTTAGGCCCTTCCTAACCTATATAAACAGGCTCTATGATGATGAAAAGGGGGGAAGAATTGAATATGTGAAACTTATGATCTTGGAGGAAACTTATAGTCAGCCGAAAGAGATTGATCAGTGAAGCTTCTGTTATCCAGGTTGTGGACCTTTCAGGCAAGGGTTAGACGAAGAGGACTTGACGAAGCTGCCGCATTCGCATCTACGATTGTAAGTATTGTTGTCGTTATTCTCATTAATATGACACGCTTGGTTTGTTTCTTTCTAGTTTGTGTCTAATGTTACATGAACTTATCATTTAGTGATAGATCTGTTGTCAAGCTAATGTCAATAGAGTAGGAAGTGGTCGTATCTTGTTTTGTACACAACTTTCAGCGAGAAGCAAAGGATTGGAGCGCAACTCGGAGCGTGCAGGGACAAACGTCGATTAAAAGGCACCTCTGTTATCCTCCCTTCTCATGCATTAGTTTAGATAGATTTGAAAGGAAGTCAGTGTCCATGATAAGCATTTTTCTGTCTAGGGTTAAGGTCAAGCTCTAGAGGTCGATCTACTTGTCCGCAGGCAGATTTTCCTACAACACCTTTTTTTCATCTTAGAGCCAAAAATGCATATTTTTCCACATATACACACCCTATCAATTATACAACAAGCGTATACGCAGGTTTCTCCACTATAGCTCACGTACATCGGGTTTGGTGCTCAAAATTAAAAATTATGTTAGGTTTCCATGCCATGTCACGAGATCCATGATCCTTGGCCTTAGATATACTAGAAATGCTTCGACTCAGCCCTTCAGTTCCATTTGAAGACTATAAATTGAGCCATATACAAGCCTTGATGGATTCAACAATTCAACCTTGAGAGCAAAGACACTTTGTATAAATTTCACTTCATATTGAGTTTGCATCCCTTTATCCTTGAAAATATGAACTCTTTTTGTTCAGCCCCAAAGCTCTTCCTTCTTTGTGATGGAGAACCTCATTGACTCCTATTTATGAGCTAATTTTCTTTGGTGGAGGCCCAACCGGAGGGACTTAGTTTCTCGGTTCTGATATGTTTTGTGATAGAATTTTGTCATCTATGTACTTTTTCTAATTATTTTAATAGAAATACTATTTTATTGTCCAATTGATATCTTGCAAATATTTGAATTATTATTCCATGGGAGTATTTATCATGTATGTCAATGGATTATGATAATCTATATGCTAACATTATATATTATCACCATATGCTTGCATTTCTTGGTTGTTGAGGACAAGTTCCAGGTATAAACCTTCAGGTTGTGTGCTCAATGGTGGTCTTCTTCGAACATTCAGATGATGTAGGAACTTACCCTTGTCTTGTTAGCATTTCATTTATATAGCATACTTGGGATTAGAGTTTATTTGTGTGTGTCATTTTTTCTGTTGTGGTTTATACCTATCCATAGAGAGATTTTCCTCGTAACACATGGTGAGATTCAAACCCCAAGGTTTGCAGTTATTGGACTCAAATCTTGTTTTCAAAGAATACTTCCAGGAAGTAGGATGCCTCACATTTTGTCAAAAGATACAAGGAGGACACATGGAGGTGGAAAAGCAATTTTCCCTAAATTTTGAGGGGACAAAAACAAAGGTTGGATCACTGGAGATTCAAGCCACTAAACAAATAATTTCCTCAGCAACATGGATAGCCATGCAAGGTGAGAGGTGGTTCAAGGTAACACCTTTCTATTCCTCCTATTATAATGACTATTTCAAAGAAGAATTTCAAAATGAGAACTTGTCAGAAGGAGTGCCTAGGATTTACATGCTTGAACACCATGATTAGTTTCTAAGGGTAATATAGAGATACTTCACATGTGAAGGGATTTTCAACAAGGTATACCTGTACCATATCATATTGCTCATGCACTTTACAGGTAAGAAATCCCTAAACCTCCCATATTATCATTATAGAAGTCTGGGGAAAATGATTGATAAGGTACAAGCTAAGTCTAATCAAGTTGAGCCCAGTCTTTTCCACTTTAGTCTCATTAAATTGTTGTTCCTTAAATAACTTAAGAAAGCAAAGAGAGAATGGAATTATTTTTTGGTTGCATCAAGATTTTGTGATGAAAATACTAATTCCCCACCATCAAAAGGAAATAATCCTTCTACATTACTAAAGCAGTCTCTAGTAGTTTGAAAAGGAAAAGAGGAGATGACAAAGAACATCCCATTGTGATCGAAACCCCTGTTACTGTAACCAAGATATCTCTTAGCAAAGGATCCATAAAAGGGGGTAAAAATCCATTTTAGGGTGTTGAAACAAGTGTAAACATTGATAAGACACAGGACAGTAAAAGAAGCAAGATAAAAGGTAAAAAACCCTTTTTTCCCTCCTGAAGAAGTAAAAGTGACAAAACCCAAGAAACCATTAAGCAGGTCTGCAACATAGAAACAAGATCATGTAGATGAAGATCATGTAGATGAAGATCCTATAGATGAAATTCCTACAGATGAAACATTTCCTTGTATGGAAGTTAAGGATGTTGTAGAAGATAAACCTCCATCAGGAAAGAAAGTGAGGTTTAGTTGAGAAATACTTCACAAAGAGAATCTTGGCAGGCATGTAACTAGATCATCAACAAGAAAGAAGATCCAAATTGAGGAAACCAAATATAAGACACCTAATCATTGTGGTTTTGAGGAAGTGGTTGAAGTTCAGTATCCTCCATAAAAAGAATACATGACAACTAAAATATTAAATAAAGAGTTGAAGGAGGCTCAGGCTGAAATTGTAAAATTAAGGGAAGAAAACATGTATATGAAACAAAGGATAGCGAAATACTTGGACCTGTGTGAAAAAAGATTTGGAAAATGGAAAAATAATGGTCAAGAGGTATCTACCCCTACAAAAACAAGTGAAAAATCTATGCCAGTAGAATAGGGTATTGAGGACAAAGGACAGACTGATAAAGGAACAAATTGAAAAAAACAACCTGGACTTGCTGGCACAAGTTGCAATGGAATAATTTGATAACACTCAGGATAAGTCATGGTATTTTTGTTTTGTAAAGTTATCTATGGTTTTACATCAATTTTGAAGCATTTTTCAACACCAACAAATGAAAAACAAAGATTTTGCAGCAACTCTTGTTGCAAAACTGCTAAAACAAAGATTTCAGAACAACATTTTCTAGTTGCTGTGAAATCACCAGTCAACATATAAATGAGTATTTTTATCTGTCAGATGGGGTGATTTTGATATTCCAGCATCAGATTTGGATAATGAAACCATTTTTCTATCGAATATATGTATCAGAATTGCATTAGGGTGTATAAGTTAGTTAGAAACTGAAACCCTAAATTGTAGGAACCCGCAGCAATATAGTTGGGAATTTGTTAAGAAATTAATTTATCAGTTGTATCTTCTTTTTGGGTAAGAAAACATAATTTTTTCGACTTCATGGAATCAATATGAACTGTAATTCTATTTATTGTAATGACAAATACAATAGAGGGGTTCGAGAGTTGAGTAAGAAGACTGTTGGTTTTGTAATAATTTCTGAATATTAATGAAAGGTTTGAAGACAAGTGTTTGAAACTTTTTCTCAGAGATTTCCGTTTTCAGCTGTTGTAGTCAGTTATCCTAGTTTATGTGCTCTCTTTCTTTATTGTCATTAATTGTATTATTCTATGTTTGAATGAGAAATTGTTGATGCATAAATCATTTTCATATGCTTTGTATCTATCTTGCTTCAAATATTCATTTATAGACTGATAAGTTTATGTAGAATTCATCTAAGATGGATGCTTTGTGTGATTTTGAATGTTTTCTTTTTCATCTATCCATATTTTAATATTTTATATCTAGCAATAGTTGGTTGTCTGGCCTCTGAGATTAAAAAATTTCTGTAAAGTTTTGAAAACCTTGAATTGATTTCCTTTATGAATCCATGCCCAATAGATGTTCCTCTCAGCCCTACTAATCATTTCATACTCTTTTATTCTCATGTAACCTAACCATTGTATTGATTGAAAAAATGATAGGAGAGAGCCCTCTCTAGACTAGTAGAATGCTAGCTTCCAGTTTGAAAGTAGGTTTGTGGTTACCTCTGGGATTTTTTGTTGCATCCAAGAAAATTTACAAAGTGATAATAATATCAACTGATTATATTCATGATTCTTGCATAATCTCAACCTCTACATATTCTACAGACTTTCTCTAGCCCACTATCTCTCTCTCTATATATATCTCTCGCTAGCTCTCTCTTTTCACCCCACCCATTACATATTTATACCCAAAATATAGGGTTTAAAGTATTATTAGTATTTATCCAAAAATAGTCCATTACAATGCATGGCATGGCCAACTTCAGTTAACTGGTTGTTTTCCTTCTTCTACTTTTCACTCTTTATACAACTTGATGATGTTCTTCTATTTCTGGAAATTCACCCTATCGTCCTTTGCACTTCCTTATCTCGATCTCTTTCTTTATCCTTCTATCCATATGATGTCTTCATTCAACACGCTTTCCTTCCTTATGTGCCATTTCTACCTTTTGTGCCCTTTCTACCTTTTGTGTCATTTCTTCCTTCTATGCCATTTCTTCCTTCCGCGTTTTCTTCCTTTTATGCACTTTCTTCATAATTAGGTTTTTCTCCAAAATTATATACAAAACTACCTGTCCAAAGGGCCCCTGTCACTCACCTATGGCTCGTCCCAATCCACTTAGGCCCATTGCATATTCTTCTAGACTGCAATGAACTACTTCAATTACCTTTTGGACAACTACTTGGGTTGTCTGTGCCATTCCTATGACTGCTAGTCAAGATTATTCCTTTGGTTCCTTGTGATTCTTCGTGATATACCTTAGAGGGTCATACTTTTCCCTCTTGAAGGCCTCTTCCTGCCTGACGATGGCCTAAGTCCGAATGATGAAATTAGGATTCATGTTTCCTAGTGAGGAAACATTGCTTCTCAGAGGAAAATAATTGTTAAGCCTCCTCTTCCTGTAATCGTCTTCTCTAGTGATACTCTGTTGAGGTTGCTTGAGGACTACACCATAGCCCTTTTCACATATGACCCTTGGAAAATTATTCAAGTTTATTTTCGGTGTCATATATGAGGAAAATTTCTGGGAAACCTCTCTTTCAATGGGATCCTGATATGTTTCCTTATCTTTTACTATCATGAAGTGTCCATAACCCCCAAGTATGTTTTGATCTTTGTGCACCTTTATGTTGGGAACGATGTGAGCCCCTGCATCCGGTATGCACTCAACACATGAGTATTGATCCCTAGCCAACTCTAGAACTATTTGTTCATTGATAATGTCCTAGTCCATAAACTTCAGGTTGGTAGGGTTGCACAAAGATACATATCTCCTTCTTTTCATACTACATGTCCAAGTAGAATTCCAAATGGTGCGAAAAATATACATTTCTTCAAGTTCATTGAGATATGACATTGTCTACATTGATGTAACATGAGCCAAATTACTTCTATATGATCATGCAGTATACTCAACACCGTCCAATCGTCTAAGTAAAATTCCAAAAATTTATGGATGAACTCCTTGAATGCTGCCACTACTACTCTAGAAAACACCACAGGGGAATTATTCAATCCAAATGACATCATTGTGTACTAATAACTACCCCATTATGTCGCAAATGTGGTTTTGTGTCTATCCTCCTACACAATTTGTATCTGATGGTATCCAGAGAATCCATCTATGAATGAATACATTTCTTTACCTCCTACATTCTCCAGTACTTCATTTGTGAATGGTGTTGGGAATGGGTCATGTAAGCATGCATCATTCAACTTCCTTAGATCCATGTAGATCCTAATTCCTCCGATCTTCTTTTCCTACACCATCATTGGGATAATCTACTCAGAATATTCTACTGATTCAATAATTATTGTGTCTAGCATTCTGTCTATTTCATCCTTAACCTTCTCCTTGTACCTTGGGTTCAATATGTAAGGTCTCTATCATATTGGCTTCGATCCAGGTTTCAGTGGAATATTCATCTTGCCTAAGTCACTTTCTATCCATTTCATCTTTGAGACTGTGGTTGGAAATAAGTCTTGATATTCCCATAATAAGTATGCCACCTTCTCAATTGTCTCATCGTTCCAATAGTCTCCTATCTGCGCAAACATAGGATTCTTCATTGTCCCAATGTTGAATTTCTTTGTCTTTATAGGTTGTGTGTGCGTGGTGGATGCAAGCTCTGGCCCTTCTAATGTGTTTATTCCTTCTGTCTCTGGTACCTGTACATTCCTAGTATTTTCTTCCTCATATTCTTCCTCCGTAACATTATAGCATTCTATTATCTTATGAACCGTCATCTTGGCTTTGTGCACACTTCATAATGGTACTTCTTCCATTGATTCTACCTCGGAGAATATATTTTTTTGAATTTTCTATAGTGATGCATGTATGGAGAGGGATTCATGTTCAAATGTGAACATGACTTTGAATATCTGGACCAATCCTTCCCATTTTGTTGTCTCCCTGCGCATTGTTGGTGCAAGTTTGATCAAACTAGGTTCCTTCTCAAGTTACCAACAAAAGGTACCGAGTAGTCTAGAGTGTTTGGATTTTCATCTCCTCCTAAGAGAAGAAGTCTCACTTGAAGTGTTGGTGAGACAAATCGATGGGGAAGGGAAAGGAAAAGACTTAGGAGGATTCACAAAACCTTTAGGATTCATCTTGATCTTGCGCAAGACATATAACTATCAAACATATATGAACTCATGAGTGAAAGAACTTAACCTACTTATGATGTGAACAAGAATTTAGACATAGAACCATCATGTAGAACTTATAAACCATAAAGTATTGTAATGCATGAGTAAAACACATAGAGACATAGCATAATTTGAAAATTTAGGTCCTTCTTCATCTTATCTTCAGACATTTCTTTATTTACAACTCAAAGATACATTGTAGTGCTCTGTTGCAGACTCCAGGCTCTGGATGCATGTCACAAAGCTCTAACTCTTAGGCTATTGTATAGATTACATTACAGACTCGGGACTTGACTTGACTTAACTGAAAAAAACCTAACAAAGAAGGAAAGATCAGACTGAACTTGATCACAATTTAGATGAAACATTAGCTAACCCTTTTACAATCATTTTAATCCCTATATATAAGATAAGTTGTGTCTTTTGTCTCGACTTGCATGCTTTCTTTTTATTTTGCAACCACTTTTGCTTAGCAGACGTTGCAATTTCCTTTTTGCAATCGATTTCTGTTGCTTTTTCCTATTCTACTATCCAACTTCTTTTGGAGCTTGCACAACTCGTACTCAGCCAAAACTTGCACAATTCATTATCCCAAAAATGAAGGGCCCAAAAGGATCCTACCAAAATCCTTGACTTGCCCTCGAGTCAAGTATTCATCTCTTTCGCAGCTTCCATGAGCAACTCTTGTTTTCCCTTGTCCTCCTTTTCCTCCTTCCTTTTCTCTTCTATTTGTGTTTTTTCCTCTTTGGACTCTTCAAACAAAGGGCCCAACTCTGGGACCAACTCCAAGGCCCATTGCCTCACTCCTTGAAAGATTCCAACTTTGTCCTGCCACTTCCTGGCAAGGAATGCTGCCTCTACTATGAACTATTAGGTTGCCTCTAGAATACATCCCTTTGGTTTGGATGCAACCAACAAGTTCCACTCAAAATCTGTTGTTGCATAAACTTGATGCATCTACATGTAAACTGTCTAAATGACAGGCCGTAATTCACGCAACTCTTTCTTTTCTACGGATTGTGCCTCAAAGAGGGTGTTTAGTTCACTGTTCGCCTGTTGGATATGGTTGAACTTCTGTTGCTGCTCCAAGAGATCCAACGTGGCCACTAATTCTTCATTCAACACCTATATTTTGGTGTGTGGATCCTCCAAGACCTGGTTGCATCTAGAAATGATTCCCATCCAATCGTTGACTTCCCTAAAAATCCTTGTGCACTTAGCTATGCACTTATGTAGTGCTTCTTGGGAATTGTTTCCTTCTAGCACTTTATTCTCCATTTTCTTCTGCAGCTTCTGAGGCTACTGCTCTTCTTCTTGCTGAGTCTGTCACAACTGCACTTATAAATTCTCAGCACGAGTAGCCAATTGTTTCCATTCTCCTTGGAGCAGCTCAATTTGATGCTTTGGCTCTCCTGCATCACTGGATTCAGGCAGTTCAGGTGAAACCTTTTCAATCTTCGACTAGGCTTCGATAAGCCTTTCCTACACTCTTTCCAGCCTACACTCAACCTAGATATTTTCATGCGCTTCTTGTTACCTTCATGCTTGTGCAAGGAGTGCTTCATCCATTTTGTACTTGGCAGACATCTCGGCCTGCTAGAGACTCTACTCTAATTGATCAGCAGATGCTTTGATCAGTCCAAACAAGTGCGTCGATGGCCAATGTGCTAGGTCAGCAGATGAAGGGGTTGCATCTCTAGGTGATCAAGTCTGTAGTGGAAGTCCACTGGCTATTGAATGATCTGAGAGGGTCTCTATCTCCTCCTCTATTGATGGTCCTGGTGCAAGCCTCAACCTTAACGTTGAGGGCAAGAGTGTTAGAACCTCTATTATAGCCATGCAGAGATGCAACAATTATGTGCATTGTTGAGGGTTTTGGAGAACCATCTTCATATTTTCTTGCACGGATGTTACACTCTGCCTTGAAGTTGATTCAGGTTCCTTCTGGACCTCTAGTATCTCCTTCTCGGTTCTTTCATCCTCTTCATGTGTTGCACTTTCTTGGCCATCCTCAAACTTGGCCGGTGAGGGGATGTGTTGGGTACTTTGAGCTTGCGGCTCCTCCACCGTTTGGGTGTCATTTTTAGACACAAAGGGAAAAATCTGTTGGTCCTAAGTGTCCTTTTCTAGAACAAAGGGAACAATCTACTGGTCCTAGGTGTCCGGGTTCAAACCAGTCAACCGCAGGCTCAGATCTGGTACTTCGGGTTTTGGACTAGAAATTTCTTGTCTCGGTTCATGCAACTCCTGGGTTGTTTCTGGAAGTTCTTTCTCTACTTACTATGGGGGATCAAGCTACATCAGCTATGGATCTGTGGTCTGGGGCAGACTGGTGGTTTATAGGGTTGGCGACTGGGGTGGTTGTGGTGACAGAGGGTGCTCATTGACGATGGTGGATGGAAAGGGGATAGGCTTAGGGTCATCCTAAATGTGGATAACGGGGGTTTCTCTGACTGTTGAGTGAGTGCAGGGGATGACTGATGCAATGGGTTGGGGGTTCATAGGTTTACTCTACGAGACCCCAGTTCTAAGCTTCTTTACCATTGGTTCTGTGTTGAATGCAACACTCAGGATCTCGTTGACATTTTCACCTGTCAACATGAATTTATTTGGTAGCGGGTGGAAGACCAACAACGTTCTTTTCTTACGCTCTAATGGATTCATCTTGTCTTCCTCCTTAGAGTCCTATTGTGCTAGAGCTTCTTTCTTCTATGGCTCTGAGCCTGCAGTCAGTCCTACCCCTTCTTCTTTTCCTTTCTTCTTCAGCAGCTCGATAGGAAAAATACAGTGGATCCCCGACTTGTGCGGGTTTTATTTAAGTCATGGCCATGACATTACCTTTTTGTCGAAGGCCTCCTTGTCTAGGTAGAATGGCAACATCCTTGAATGGAATTCTTCCTAGTTGAGGAGTTCTTGCAGTATGCACAGCCTTTGTGTTGTGTCTATCAAGCCATTGTACCACTTAGAAAACACTGCAGTGTTGAAACCTTTATTCTCCAAATCTGTCCTGGACTACCAGGGCTCAAACATGTTCTCAAGGTGCACCTTGTTTGCTAGTGCCGACGGTCTTCCCATAGGTTTCTTCCACTTGAACATAGTGAATGCCATCAATAGATATCCATAGGTGAAGGTGCCTCCCTTCTCCTAGGCTTCCTCACAAGCCACTAGTAGTTCCTCTAGTAGGTAAGGGCAAGGAAAAGACTTAGGATGATTCACAAAACCTTTGAGATTCATACTAATCTTGGGCAAGACATGTAACTGTCAAAAATATATAAACTCATGAGTGCAAGAACTGAACCTACCTATGATGAAAACAAGCATTTAGACATAGAACCATCATGTAGAATCTATAAACCATAAAGAAGTATTGTAATACATGAGTAAAAAACAGAGAGACATAGCATAATTTGAAAATCTAGGTCCTTCTTCATCTTATCTTCATATCTTTCTTCATTTACAACTCAGAGATACATCGTAGTTCTATGTTACAGACTCTAGGCTTTGGATACATGTCGCAGAGCTCTAACTCTCAGGCTGGTGTATATATTACATTACATACTCATGACTTGATTTGACCCAACTGACAACAACCTAATAGAGAAGGAAAGATCAGACTGAAATTGATCACAATTCAGCTGAACCAATAACTAACCCTTTTAAAATCATGTTCATCCCTATATATAAGCTAAGTTGTGCCTTCTATCTCCACTTGCACGCTTTCTTATTCTGTTGCAACTGCTTTTGCTTAGTTAGTGTTGCAATGTCCTTTTCACAACTTATTTCTATTG
>JZKD02S0095685.1:396541-409290 GCA_000966675.3 Picea glauca | reverse complement strand
TTTTTTTCTGTTGTCCAGCTTCTTCTGGATCTTGCGCAACTCATACTTAGCCAAAACTTGTGCAATTCCTTATCCCAAAAATGAAGGGCCCAACATGCATCTCCAATTATAAATACCAATTCTTCAACATTGTATTCAACGTGTGTATGAATCTGTGTGTCCACTCTGTCTCTGATTCTGAGTGCCATAAATCTATGAATCTATCTACATGACTCGTCGGGTCACCCTCTCTTATGTACTTATGTGCCTTTTCTTCATCCTTGGGACCAAATAATATCTACATAAATCTACTGCAATGTGTCTAGTCCTTCATTCCATTTATGTGCATGACCCACCATCTAGTTGGACTTATTTCAAGATGACATCTAATGCCAAAATCCTTTGTTGTTCAAGTACCTGTAACTAAAATAATTTTATAAACATACCAATATCAATTATTCCATCATACCTGGGTGGATGACATAGCTCCATGCCAATCCATCGAAGGGATTGGTTTATTCGTGCACATCATCCAGTTGACACTTCATGCATCCTCTGCCTCCAATTTTGTACACCATATTTTGAATCTGATGCACACGAACTGATACTTCTCCAACTTAGTGCACCGTCCATTTTTTGGTTGACATAATCCTCTATACGTGTAGTCAAATTATATAATTTTTCCATGTCATTTCCTCTTGCTAACTTTATGTATCTCTTCCCTTTTGATGGGTCCAAAGGTACAATAACCTTTAGATCCCCAACCTCAAAGATCATCTCCCTCCTTTTCAAGTTAATAATTTCCTGGTTATCGACTTCCCATTCCAATCCTATTAAGGTTGGATGTGGTTGAATATCCTCTACTATCTCAATAACTTCAAAGTCTTCCATGATGCACACCCAATCTATGTTCACAGGTACTCCTGCTAGTCACCCAATCAGGACTATCTTATGTTGATTCATGAGCCTCAACTGAATAGGGGACCATATTAGCTCAGGTTCTCCCATCATCTCCCATGTCTTCTTAGGTAGTATGTTCACATCTGATCCTAAGTATAGAATAAATTTATCCATATCGTACTCCCCAATCTGCACATTAAACCTAAATTCCCTGTTGGTTCTCTTCTTATGCAGTACCTGATTTACCATTATTTGTGAGATAGGGATGTCCCTTCATTTTTTCTAGTGATCAATCATGTTATATAACATACTTAGCACAGTTATATCCTTCATGATTTCTACACGACTCTTTAATAATTCAATTAGTGTACTTACTTGCGCACTTGAATTTTCATGTACCACGAGGTATTCTATATGAGGAAACAGTGATGTTGATGCTCCCCCATGTGGTCCAAGTATTTCCTTTCTTGAGCTCTGGTATGTATCTTTTTCCTATTGAGGATCGAATGTTGGCACAAGACCTACTGAATAATGAATTCCTTAACCACTGCTCCATTTGGTTTCCTTGAGTTTCCATATCCATGCCTGTTTGATCTTATCCACGTGTACCAACTACAATTTTTGGTCCTTCACTACATCTTTCGACTGATATCATCTGCACATTATGATTTTGATGTTCATTCTAGTTTGGGTTTCCTCTGGCCTTCCATTTGGAAATTAGTTGGGGACAATCCTCTATTGTGTGATCCCGTGATCTGCAATATGTGCACATGGTACACAGGTTATAGTAATCTCGGGCCAAGTGTCCAAGTTGATTACATTTATAACAGATGATCAGTCGTAATCTTCCTCTACCAAAATTTCCTCTACTTCAGCCTCTGCCAAACTTTTCTTTGTTCCCATGATTAAAACCTATCTAATTGTTATACTGCATGTTATTCCCCTCTACACTGGTATTCTCTTCCTGGATCATGTACATATCCGATGTGTTCTCTCTTAGTAAGTCGAATGCATTTTAGTCCTTCAATTCATGCTCTACTGACTTGAAAAAATTTCAAAACAAGTTCTTTGGAGTACTCTGATATTTCTGGAGTAATGGACACTCAGTGGGATGATGGCCCCATTTCTTACTGATTTCACAATATCCTCCTCCGGGTAGTCGTTTCAGTGCTCTAGCTTCCAAACACTGTGGGAATGATGGGTATTCTTCCTCATGATAGCCTTCTGTTGTGCAATTTGTACACCAAAATTTTTCTCATTTTTTCCTTCCCTTGGTAAGCTCGACTAGTTGAATTGTAAATGAGGATAACTATGCCTAAACTTGTGCCATTCCTCTTGTGTCTCCTATCAGTGATGCCTCTAGTCTCATTGCAATCTCTAGCACTTATGGCTGCAATGTAACCTTCTATTGAATCATGGGCCTTTGAATGTGTGGTAGAAGCCCAAAAATAAACCACTCTTGATGTTGTTGATCCAGAATTTGGAACGTCAATCTCCCCATTACATCCTTAAAGTGTTGATCTAAATCCCATATAGACTCTATTTGTACCTGTTTGATTTCCTTTAGGTCGATGATATACTGCGACTCTAACTTTGGCTTTTTGAACTCCTTTAATAGCAATTTCTTTATCTCTACCAAGGTCCCGGCCTGTCCTATAGGCATAGTGGTATTTAACTTCATATACCATACCAACGCACGACCTCTAAATGTCATTTCTAACTGCACATTTTTTACGACATCATCCTGTATGTTTTTAGCGTCCCAAACTATTTCGCAGACAAACAAGTGTTGTTCCAGATCCTTTGATCTCACTCCTTTGAATTTAGAAATTCTAAGTGTATTGTCTATTCCCACCATATTGGTTTGTGTATCACCTCCTCTTGGTGATGTTGGTGGACTCTGATTTTGACTCTACGTACTACTCCCACTATTCTGACTACTACCACTCTATACTCCTTGACTAACTATGATATTTTTTGACAAGTATTCAATTGTTATCTTTGATTGTGGTGATGCAAACGGGGTCATCATGGATTCAATACATGATCTTGTCTGAGTGTGACTTACTGGATCCTCTATTACCAGACTAGACTGAGACCCTTCTTCTTTTCCTCCTACATATGGTATCTCCATGATTCATACTTGTGTGCAAGGTTCATTTTATTTCAACTCACTATGTTGCTCTTCTCTACTAGCCCCAGTCTTTTTCCTCTTGTACCTTCCTCCTCTATGCAACTCTCCAAAATTCTACTCTTCCTCTGATATGTTTCCTTCTTGCATCCTAGGTCCCTTCCTCCCTCGTTCCTTGCTTCCCTCTCTCATATGATTCCCAAATCATCCTTCAGCTCCCCCTATGTGCATGAAGCCCCTTTAGCCTTTAGACTTCATAATCATCATGTGTTTTTCAAATTATAACATATTTATCCAGGTATTTAATGATTTCAATAACCTTCTTCACGGACCTTTAAAATAAATTATTTCTACAACACTATATGATTGAATGCAATCTTCTAAAAACTCTGTAACGTAACCCCCTAATACACTGTCTAACCAAAAATCAACTTCTCGAGTAGTTGGGTTACTTACTGAATTTCGTTGTTTTACTAATTCAAGAGTCCAATTCTTTGGCATTGTAACATTAAACCTTTGTGTCTTCTCTACCAATATTTCTAGCCACTCAGTCGGAATTTGTAAAAATTCTCCAAAGAAAATTTCATGAAGATATGTGAACACATACTTTTGCATCCATTGTGTGTCACTCAAATGAGGGTTCCTTTTCTCTTGTCGTTCGAACTCCTATTTTTTTCATTTCAACCATTCTGTGATTTCCTTCTTAGTCAGCCTCCAAAACATCCCCTTACTCGCAATGTCCTAGTCCTGACAACGAAACCATTTGTTGGCTTATGCTGGCCTACGCACGGGTTGTAAGAACCAAGGTTTTGTTCAACTATGATCAACAAACCCTCAAGACACTGACCCTTTCAGCATCACCTTCTTGCGTAGATAAAGTCTCACCTGAGGTATCTATTGGGACTGCTAGAACTAGGTTTTTGCAGTAACAATGGAAAGGGAGGTGGATGCGCGAATCATTGTTCCTTATTCTAGCTTATGTATTCTCTTTATTATTACAATCATTCCTGAATATTGCATTAAAATCAATCCATAAACTAAATATATTCCGTGAAGTATATCATCATCCATATATGCACATAACCAAGAAAAGAACATAAGAGGCAATATTATTTCTCAAAATCTGTCGTTATATATCATATCAACTGATAACATTCATGATTCTTTCATAATCCCAACCTCTACATATTCTACAAATGTTATCTATCCCACTAGCTCTCTCACTCTCTATATCTCTCTCTATCTTTCTCTTTTCACCCCACCCATTACATATTTATACCCAAAATCTAGGGTTTAAATTCCCATTCTTATCTATCTCAAAATAGCCCATTACAATGTATGGCATGGATAGCTTCAGTTAACTGGTTTTTTGCCTTCTTTTACTTTTTTCTCTTTATACAAATTGGTTTTTTTCTTCTATTTCTGGAAAGTCGCAATGTCATCCTTTGCGCTTCCTTCTCTCGCTCACTTTATTTATCTTTTTTTTCGTACGGTGTCTTATTTCTACACACTTTCCTTCCTTCTTCGCCCTTTCTACCTTTTGTGCCCTTTCTACCTCTTGTGCCCTTTCTTCTTTATGCACCCTTTCTTCCTTATGTGCACTTTCTTCCTTCTGTGTGCTTTCTTCCTTCTACGCACTTTCTTCATACTTAGGTTTTTCTCCAAAATTATATCCAAAACTTCTTGTCTAACATTCTCTTGTGTACGTTAGGTTTGGCTCTAATAGCTTTAACATTTTCTTGAATACTGAAGGCACCAATGAAACAAGGGAGCCACTTTGTATATGAATGTTTCTTCTATTCTGGACAAATTTGTCAATGCAAAGGGTGATGATATATATGCATTCGAAAACCTTAGGGACACATCCAACAAGAGCTATTCCCAATGTCTAAACTTTGTTATTATTTTTTTTTTGGAAGAGTTGAATGATACCAATATGCCCTGGACCAATGATAATTGGGATCCTCTCTAGAAAGTATATTTAAGGTATCCCCGAACAAATCTAACTTATCAAGAGTGTGTGCAACTAACAACCTATAAAGAATTTGTAGAAAATAGGATAGATCTCAAACCACTATCTCTAATACTATGTTAGAGAATTAGAGGATAAATTTGATTAGAGTCCTAGTATTCCAAGAGAGAGGAAGTGTCTAATGAATTTTTTATATAACTTAAGAATAACAGAGCATATCTCGACATACATAGCAATGTAAGAAACCAAAATATTTCCATACGCAATACATATGTTGCATAGTTCACACTTTGTTCTTGGATCAACCCATAGGGCCATCTTATATAGCACCAATATGTAACCAAATCCTTTGAATTGAGGAAGAAAAGGTCCAAATATATTGGGGAGAGCACATAAAAAACTCCTTAATTTATACCTTGTTCCATGCATTAGTTGATTGTTTTGTTCTAACTAGCTAACGAATGAAATACCTATTCAACCATCTAATCAGTGAGTTTTTTGACCACTTATTTGACTATGATCCATAAATGAGGGACTTATAGCCCACTTGTTTCACCAACACAGATACTATGTGGATGTATTTTTTTATCTCTCTCTCAGACTTGTACAATGAGCTTAGTTTGCAGAAATGCCACTAGGTATATATTCCTCTTGCTTATATAAGGATCTTAGTTCTCAGCCTTGGAATGTGTTGTTCTTGAGATTAAACTTAAGGCTCAAAGAATAATTTCAGGAATCAGGAATTTAAGGAATGTTTTTAAAGGTGCTTTTTCTTCCGTTAGTTGTGTAAGAATTAAATCCTGAAATGAAATTAATAGCTGAACATAACAGAATGCATACAAGTTTTTCATACTCTATGTAACCTTTTCTCCATGTTCTTCTACAATAATGTAAATATGCAATATGACAATCAACTACCCACTATTCTCTAGTGATACCTACACACATCAATTAATAATGTCAATAAGAAATATGGATCTGATTTGTCTCTTTATTGCTAAACATTAGGAAACAATACACCAAAATGGTTGTGCGTCTTGACTCCAAGGCTTGGTTTTGTTGCTAAGGTGCTAAGACCAACCCCAAGTGACAAATCCAAGTGGATTTTGCTTCAATTTCCAACAAGGAAATATGCACACTGCTCTTTACAACTAACTTCCTTCATTGTTAGAAGAAAACAAATCACGATTAAGTAAAGATCCAAATCATCCCTTTCACTTCAAGAAGAGCCCAAAAAATGGTAGTTTCCAATGCTATTTTTCTATGAAAAGACAAGCATTAAAATGAGCATTCTCCTTCAACATGAGCTCAAGAAAAGAGTTTTTGTTTTGACAACTAAGCTCAATAACAATGCCAACAAACTTGCAAAATGGATAGCTCAATATCTTATTGCAAGTGTAGATGTTAAGAATCTATTTTATGTGTCTTGAATTCGCCCTCATGATCACTTAAAACATATTATTTTGAGTGTTCAAGGATACAAGCCCAAGGAATTTTTTGTGCATATTAATTTGAAGATGGATATGTGGGGGATTGTGAAATAGATTGATGATCTCTATCTAAAATTGAATGAAGGAAAATATGTATTTCATAGAGATCCTTCAAAGCCTCAGGTGATAATATATGAGGTTATTACTAATGCATGTTACAACCAAAACAATGCCCACATCAACAACCTATAGAATCCAAAGGTCATCCAAGATTATGTGGAACTCAACTTGATCTATTAAGTCGATCGACAAAGCCAAGTAAACCTAGTATAATCATAGAATTGAATAGAAAATTAATTAAGTCAACAAAGCTATGTAATGAGTCGATCAACAAGTAAATTTGGTCAATGAATGATAAATTACAAGCTGGGAAGAGAGAGGTAGATCACATAAATAGTGTATGACATGTACGACCACTGTACAACCATGTGGATGAGAGAAAATGACCTAGGGAGCACTCAACTCACCCCATGAATGAAATTACAGTCCGAAAAAGGAATTATTCACCTAGAAAAGATAAATATGGCCAAGGGGGCATGCACAACCCGCGGGGAGGTGAATACATGCCCAAAAAACAAAATTTAGCTCAGGGAGTGAAGTGGTAACTTGCAGGTGAGATAAAATATCTAACAACCATGAAAATACCAATTTGGAAACTTACTAACCATTTGCAATAGAAAATTTTTAATAGGCATGTATCTTAGACTTAGAAGGGAATTGAAAAATGGATATTCCAAAGCTATTGGCATCCATACCATATGTGGAAGAAAACGTTTTTCAATTAAGAGCTATCAAATGAACTCTAAAACTCATCATGCTAACCCATTAAAAGTACTAAGAACATCCCATTGAATATGTAAAAGAATCATAATGTCACACACATAATTTTCACAATAATGAAATAAAAAAAATCAATCACCATAAGCTCAGAAAATCTACCCTTGAAATCCAAATGGGAAAAATATCGTCAAATGGGGCTTAGTATTCCATCCTAGCAATTTATGGTTATAGTTCTTCCATGGATGTCTATGCCTCTTCCTCTCTTGGCCAAAAGACCCCTTGAGATTGAAATTCGTGAGAGAAATAGGTAGAGTTAGGGGTAAGGAGAAGGCCAACAACCATGACCCTTCACTTCCCATTCCTTAGCCTTCTCACCTATTCATTTTTCTTGTTTCATTTAATTCTCCATTTTTCATCTTTTTTTCTTTCTTTTTGTCTCATTCATCTTTACATTTACATTGTCTTTTACAAATTTTAGCTAACCTTCATAAATTGTCAAATGATCTCTTATAGGTATTGAGTCTTACACCCATTTTTCAATTTGGATCCATTTCAGATCAAACTCTCTTGGTGAACTGTAGATTTTCAATTGAGTGTCTCCAGAATATATAGAGGTGTAATGAATCCGCATAGCATGTTGTTCCAACAACTAGTATCTTTTTCAAAAATCATGCTCCTTGGTATCCCAAATTTCACTGAGATGCTTTCAAAGAACATGATTTTTGCATCTTGTCCCCCAATATTATTTTAACAAGACATGAGGATTCATGTCTTACTAAATCTATCCACTACCTTAAATATATAGTCATATCCCTTCTTGGTTCATGGAAAACCACCCAAAAAATTGATGGAGATGCTCTCTAATGGCCTAGTAAGTATTGGTAAGGAATGATTTAAAACTTGCTTCCTATCACTGGGTTTGTTGGTATAACAAAGTATATATTCTTGAATAAATTGAGTTACATCTTCTTACATGATGGGCCAATGTACATACACCTACAAGTTGGATACTACTTTCCCAACACATAATTGACATGCAAATTTGGAGGTGTGAATATCTCTAACAAGTTGCAATATTTATACTTTACAAACACATAGATTATCTAGCTTGCAGAGTAACTGATTCTGGATATGGTAGTCAACCTTGTTTTCACCTTATTCTACATGAACTTGGCCTTGAAGTCATTGAAATATCTCCTTGAAGTCCTAATATTTTGTATATTCCTATTTGTATGCATCATGTGTGAAAGACTCCATGTGGATAAAAATACCCAATGATGTGATATTCATTGTGGGTGGCCTTGAAAGAATATCTACCAACTTATTAGTACTTCTCTTCTTATACTTGATGAAAAAATGAAATTGCTGCAAAAATCTCATCCACTTTTAGTGTCTTTCTTTCTAAATATTACTTTGGGCTTGTAAATATTGTAGTGGTTGGTGACCAGTGTGGAAGAAGGTCTCCTTTCCCCTCAAATGGTGGTTCCATTTATTAATGTATTGTAGTAGAACATAGATCTCCTTGTCTTGTATGAGGAAGTTCAAGGTTTCACCATGAAACAATTTAGAATGATAACAGACTAGCTTACCTCCTTGCATCAAGATTGTTCACATAACATACTCACATGTATATGTCTCCACTTTGAAATGATTTTGTAAATTGGGAAATGCAAGAACATGTGCTTGAGTAATATTTAATTTGAGATATTCAAAATCATTCTTCTGATTCTTTCCCCACTGATAAATTTTCCCTGCACTATTATGACATGGAGTGGTGAAGCCACAATTGAAAGGATGCTTAAATTTCTAAAGTTGCTATGTTTCTTTCACAAAATATCATAACTTCAGGTACATTGATAGGCATTGGTCATTTGATTATGGCCCCCATCTTTGTAGGATAAATATAGAGTTCCCCTTCAACAATAATGTACCCTAAGTACACCAGGGATTGCTGAGAAAATTCACATTTCTTAAAGTTTGCCAGTAATTGATGCCTTTTCAAAGTCTTAACACCTATATGAGGTGTGAGATATGATTTTTCAAGGTAGAGATAAATATCAACATATCATCCAAATAGACTATTATAAAAGAGTCTAGAAAGGGAACAATGCATCATTCATCAAATGCATAAATGTAGTTAGTGCATCACATAAACTAAAAGGCATCACCAACCATTCATATAAACCTTGCCTCATATTGAAGTTGGTATTCTAGGTGTATTTTTATTTTACTCATTCTCAGTGGTATCCCAATTTGAGATATATTTTTATAAAGTAATTGGAATAAATCAAATAATATAATAAGTCATCGACCCTAGGTAGTGTTGATGCTTTTGATGGCATCATGATCATATTTCAAAAATTATTGCAAAACTATGCATCGTTTTGACTTTCTTGATCTCACCCTTTCTCTCGCAATTGTTTTTTTTTCCATTTGATTTCCTTTGAAATACCTATTATTTGTTACAAACAAAGAAAAAAGGGGGTCCTTTCTGAAGAGAATCTATTTTACATTGGTTGCATAGTATGAAGACTGACTCAATTTTTGTTTATGTGACACAAATAATGGAACAAACAAGTAAAGGAAACATATGAATTGTTATAGAACTATATTGCAATGGCTATGAATATCATGCATGTTTCTTTAAATGAACATATGGTGGTGGACCTTATGAATTCCAAGGTTGGTTATATATGAGTGTTATATTTCTTTTGTAAAGAATATTAACTTTATTATATATATCAAAAACCATTTGAATTGATATATAATATACCATGCCTAATTGAAATCACAATGGTTATATTCCATTTCAATAGTTATTTGTGGACCTCATACATATGAATTGACATGGTTTAATGCACAAATATGGTTTAATGAGGAAGAATGGTTTTGTTGGCCAAGTATGGCCATATGCTTTATAAGTTCAAATTTTGTGGGGACTTCATGTACCATGAAATCCACCACTTGAAACATGGGATATGAAGCTCAAGTCTCGAGCTATGAGTTAATGCATGAAATGATGGAAACCACCCCAACATCTATCACATTGAATGAGTTAGGTGTGATATCGACGATGGATATATCACATTAGATCCCACATGTAGTTCAACGTCGCCACATGGCCATCATCCTAGCTCAGGGTTTCCTCCATTTTCATTTCACACGCATAACCAACTCTTAGTATAGTCTTGGGTTAATGATGTCAATATCATATTAGTTCAAATAAATTCATTTGAGGTATGGCTAAGCTCGAGAGTTCTTCTTGAGCTTCCTACCCGATACTATATGGAGAATAATGATCGGTGCCTCTCTGACCTTGTGTTGGATGACCTAGAGGATGCAACTATGGGTTGATGCTTCGTTTGAAATACAAGGTGAGCATTCAATACACATGATTAACCACTCATGGTACCTGTAATTTTTAAACCTATGATGTAAATAAATGTATACAAATTCTTAAGAAAAATATAAATTAATCAATGGCTCATACACACAATACACAGAGATTTACATTGGAAACTCTTAACCAGGAGAAAACCAACCTTCCTTGGTGCCACACCTTTCAACTTTTTATTGTATTAATTTCACCATTCAAATACAATATATACAATATTTTAGGTATTCCATAGCTACCAAAACCCCAATCCCTTAATCTGGTATTAATTTAGAAAACCGCTAAAAATAAAAAAAATCCACTAAAATAGAAAAAAACTCCCAAAAACAAATTTTGGGCATTCTCGAACCCTGTCAGCTTCGGTATACTATTGAAAGCCGAACATTGCACATAACCAGGGGATCCAAACCTGGCCCCCCTTCGGATCTCCCAAGGAAAGCACCCAACACACACGACACAAAAAGAGAAGGAAGTTGGGATCGTCAGATGCAGTTGTCCAATCTGACATGCCCACACACACATGCAAAAAATATAACACATACCCAACAATACCCATGTGTTAGTTTGGTCTGAGTTTGATAACCAACTTTGTCATTCTATTCATTTATTACTCTAGATTTGCTTACAAGAATCGTTTTTCTTCATGTTATATGTATGGTTTCATTTGAAGTCTTTTGTCCACATTATGAATGGGATCCAACTCACCTTCATCATTTTTTGTTCCTAATCCCATCATTTCGACCCCGTCAACATAATCTTTTCACAAATCCATTTCATTTGCGTAATGGTCATGAGTATTTTGTAAATGAAGTTATATATACAATGCTCACCCAGACTCCTGTATGGCACTAAAGCTATCAATGATATGTTATATATCCATTCAAGTATGAAATAATGATATATGCATGGATGTATTTGTGGATACCTAGACATTGTATGTAATAAATGATATCTCGAACCCCCTAAGTCTATGCATGCATTCACATATGTGAAAAATATGTTCGGCTTGTTTAAATGTTATATATGGCTAAACAATTTCGTAGAATGGTTGTATGTGCACCTAGGTATGATAAATATGTCACTAAATTTTTATTGAGATTCTCTATACATATTACACATCTATTATATGACATATTCCTCTAAAATGATGCCAAGTTCCATTCCCTCAACCCATTAACCTGATACCCTACCCGCTAGTTATGAGCACTCAACTTTAACTATACGCATTTGATACTTGTGTTTGGCTTAAAAGTGAAATGAGTTGTTGAGTATCTTTGTTTCCTCTAGTTATCATTCCAAATTCATCTGTGGGTCTGGTTCGTGTTACAGATGCAACATACTACCAATAAATCATAGTTGTGTTATTGTGGTTATACATGCATATAAATATAATCACAACTATTTAAAGCTTAGTGGTATTAGTTCACATGGATCTCTGTTTGATTCAATTTTTCATTTCCAAAATTTATATTTAATTTTACAATTTGGATGGTCCAAGAATATGTATATCTAGACTATCTTGGATCATGTTGTCATTTATTCCAATGGTTTGATTGATTGATGTCATTGATTGATGTCAAGTTATTGATTGATTCCAAAGGATTCATTGATTAATGATTGATGTAATGTAATATGTATTGTCCTTGATGAGAATGCATAGATGAAGATGGATCAATGAGTTGTCATTGATATGATGATGGATCAATGAGTTGTCATTGATATGATGATGGATCAATGAGTTTTCATTGATACATGATGGAGATGGATCGATGTAATTTCATTGATATGATGCATTGTTGGAAAAATGTATAGATGACTCATTTATTGTCTTATCATGATTGATAAAGTGCACAAATGGATGAACTCCAAAGTGGTCCCCTTATGGTGAAAGCCCTCATGGGAAGACGCTTTTTTGATTGATTTATCCTAGAAGAATGGTTGGAGGACCCATGATTGTATGTGGAATAATGAGTTGAAAATCAATTAAATTGTTGGTGAAACTATCCTAGATGGATAGTGCTTGTCATGCCATTTCCGGTGGTATGTGGAATGTCACATAACTCCTCACGGTTTGAGAGTTATGGCCTTATGAAGTTGGAGGAC
>JZKD02S0095685.1:352788-380167 GCA_000966675.3 Picea glauca | reverse complement strand
GGGTGAATTAGTAATAGATAAATTTAATCCTTTTTAACCACAAAATGTAAGTGTTATATCAATGTAGCATTATCATCCAATAGTTGCAGAGTAAATAAAAAATGAACAAATGAGAAATCATACACATGCACAATACACCAATGTTTTTATGTGGAAACCCAAAGAATGAGAAAACCACGAAATGTTTTTTCTCATTTGTCTTTAAGAAATACATTCATTGGAAGCACCAGCTTCCTTTGTTTTCCAGTTGCAACTGGAAGGAGGCTCCAACCCCCTAGTTTGATGATATTAAAATAGTACACAATGTTCTTCAGTGTCTTTTATGCAATTCCTCTAGGTTTCACTACTTGGAAAAATGGCATACCTTGTTGAATTCTGGCTTATTCTAGAGAGCGCACTTGTAGAGCATTCCCTGCACAGAATATTTGTTGTATGGATCTGAAAATGGTACCTATAATACCACAGTTTGTGCTATAACCAATACATTTTGCCTTACTAAATTTAGATCTGTTATGAAGAAGTTATGACGTTTTTACCTGAAACACTTATTTTAGACTAGTTTTAGGACTAGACACAAAACTTATTTTCCACGGAGTGTAACTCCAAAAATACAACAACCCACAAGCTGAAATTTTTATCACAACTACATGGATATGTTTCCTCAATGACCTCTAGATTTTGCAGTCTGAATCATTCTAGAAAAAAAGTTATTGCAAAAATTATGAGATGATCTGTAAATAACATACCTTAGAAAGCATCATCAAAAGAATTTATCCTCCCTTGAATTTCGACCTTATTTACTTCACCTTCCCTCTGAAATTCACCTTATATATCCTTTGGCTACCTTAGTCACTTGTATATATTCAATATGCTCAAGTGTATTTGAATGAGAGACCATTGCCTCTTATTTATACTTTCATGTAGCTTCCTCAAGGGGTTACCTTCTAATCATCTTAACCCACTTTCTTTATTTTAGGGCTAACCCACTTCTAACCAATTTTCCACTTAACTTAACCACTTTACACAATTAGTAAGTTCCCCATTAACTTTATTATTTAAATAAATTTACCTTCTATTAATCTTAACTTATTTTCCTTATTTTAGGGCTAACCCACTTCTAACCACTTGTCCATTTAACTTAACCACTTTCCACAATTAGTAAGTTCTCCATTAACTTTATTATTTAAATAATTTCTTTTGCATCCACTTTGACTTATAGTACACTCATCACTTCACTTTATTATTTAAATAATTTCTTCTTTGCAACCACTTTGACTACTTTGACCTTTTGGGGCTTCTAGATGACTCATGAGGGTTCTCCAACTTCACATGGACATAACTCTCTAACCGTGAGGAGTTATGTGACATTCCACATACCACTGGAAATGGCATGCCATGTATTATCCATATATAATAATATTACCTGAAAATATATCAAAAATCATACCATTATCCATGAAACAAAATTGGATCCATTACCCAAACCTTTGTGCTATCACAATTTGCTATCGGACTTTCTTCAAGGGTTGACATCAATGAAAACCAACCCAATTAATCAACAATCTCCCCCTTTGGCATTGATTGAAACACTCTTATGCAATACTAAATTCATATCACTCATGCTCCCCCTGTGACCATTTCTCCCCCTAGAACCATGCCTCTGTGCTCTCTCTCCAACCATTTATATCCTGCATCTGATAAATCTCTCCCCCTTTGTCATCAATGACAAAGGTATATTTCCATCTGGGGATTGTCCCCCTAACTAAACTGTCCTTGGGGATACTACCCTTGACTGAAATCTTCCTGAAACTGATCTCCCAACATGAAGTGTCCTCTTTATGGTGCTTCCTCGTGTAAATCTATGACATATAAGATAAGCATTCAAAAACATTCATTTTGGAGTAGAAATTACTCTGATTCTATAACGAATATACTCAAAGGATTATCATGGAAGCAATTTTGTAAAGATGTTTTCCACTTGTTCTTTTGTGCCCACATATTCAACTCTGATGTTCTTGTCTGCAACTTGTTCCCGTAGAAAGTGATACTTGATTAGAATGTGCTTCATCTTGGAGTGCATCATCCTGCTCTTTGAGATACTGATGGCACTTGTATTATTAGAATAGATTGGAATGGGCTCATCATATTCAACCTGTATATATATTAGAGTTTGTTTCATCCATAGAACCTGTGTACAACATCCTGTTGTTGCAATATACTCTGCTTCGGTTGTAGATAAAGATACTGATGATTATTTCTTTCTTAGCCAAGATACTAAACACTCACCCAAGTAGAACGTTTCTCCACTGGTGCTTCATCGGCCATCAATGCAACCTTCCCAATCTGCATCTGTGTAGGCAATAAGTGATAGATCCTTTCCTTTTGGATACCATAATCCAAACTCTTTTGTTCCTTTGAGATATCTGAAAATCCTCTTCACTGCTAAGACATGTGATTCCTTTCGTGATCCTTGAAATTGTGCCATCTGTCCAACTTCTTGCATTACATCTGATCTATATGTTGTCACATATAGTGAGCTACCAATCATCAACTTGTATTTCCTCTGGTCTGTAGACTTTGAATCATCATATTTGCTCAACTTGCAACTGGTTTGCATAGGACTGGTAATTGGTTTGTAATATTCCATTCCAAACCTCTTTAGCATTTCTTTGATATACTTAGTTTGAGCAATAAAAATACTTTGGTTTCTTTGATGTATCTGAAGACCCAGAAAAAAGGATAGTTCTCAGAGTAATGACATTTCAAATTCATTCTACATGTCCTTTGAGAATTTTTGTCTTAACATGTCATCATTGCTTCCAAAAATAATAAAATACTATCTTTAGTTACCTTGATGTAGAGGTTTTTGTTTGCACTTCCTTTTTTGAACCTTGCCTGTTGTAGATATTTATCTAGTCTAGAGTACCACACTCTAGGAGCATGTTTTAGACCATACAAGGCCTTTTTCAATTTGCACACATAATCTATGTTTTCTGACAATTGAAATCCTTCTGGTTGTTCAATGTAGACTTCTTCTTCAAGTTCCCCATTCAGAAAAGATGATTTCACGTCCATCTGATACACTTTAATATTCTTGGAGCATGCATAAGCTAAGAGAAATCAGATTGCTTCCATTCTGGCAACTGGGAAAATGTCTCTTCAAAGCCGATTCCTTCAATCTGTGCGTATCCTTCACATACCAATCTATATTTTTTCCTTGTAACATGTCCATATTCATTCAATTTATTTTTGAAAACCCACTTTGTGTCAATCACATTCTTATTCTTTGGTCTTGGAACCAATTCCCAAGTGTCATTCTTCTCTATTTGATCCAATTCTTCATTCATGGCCTTATTCCATAATTCATCCTTGTTGTCCTCTTCAAAATTGTTTGGTTCAATCGTAGATAAGAGTGCTAGGTGCATTTGTTCTGGTGAACAAATTCTTCTTCTAGTCTCAACTCTTGCATCCCTGTTTTCGATAATCTAATCTAAAGGATGATTCTTTTATACTCATTTGCTAGGTATCTTTGTAGGCACTTGTTGAACTTGCTCTTCTACTTCTTTCTGATCTTCTTCATCTTCCCTTTCTACTTCTTCTTCGTAAATCTATTCCATTGATTCATTTTCTTCTTCCTTTAATAATCATCCACCTATTCAATCAATTGTTACATTGATGCTTTCCACAACTTTATTCAACCTCAGATTGTAACACTTGTATGCTTTCCTTGTACTTGAGTAACCAACAAGTACTCCTTTGTCTAGATGAGAGTCAAACTTTCCCATTCTTCCATCTTCTCTTTTGATGTAGCATTTTCGTCCAAATACTCTAAAGTGCTTCACATTTGTTGGTCTTCCTTTCCATAGCTCATAAGGAGTTTTGTCATTGTTGTTTCTAAGAATTAATCTATTTTGAATCTGAATTGTTGTATGCAGTGCATGTGTCCAAAAAATATCTCTCAATTTGGAATCCATGCTCCCATCCACTATCATATATCTTTCCAAACCTGCTAAGTCTTCTTACGAATCCATCTCTGCCCATACTGTCCAAGACTCTGCTACAACACTATCCATACTTTTGACTCATATGTCACTGTACTATCATGAAGTACTACTACAAATTATTGATATATCATATTGTACTTCTGCTAACTGAATGCACTGAATCTGTCTACTCAAACTCTACAAGTTGCTTGTAGCTAGTAGGATGGTTCTCTGGGCATAGACTCCCCCCGTCTATTATTCATATTATCTGGGAGTCTCTAAGTCGTATGGCTTAGAACAATTCCTTCTCTGATGTGTATTCATCATCTCTCTGAGCTCTGGCTTCTTTCTTTCTGTTTGTGGATTAATCTTTCACTACAATGCCTGAAAGTACAATCTCTTGAACCTGTTCCTTATTTCCTATCCTTCTTTTCTTTGAGCTATTTTCAAAACCTTTATGTATCTGACATCTTTATTTTTCTCTATAGAATTTTCTTCATCTCGCTTTATTGCCAATCGTGTGATCTCTGGGACCTGTTCTTTGTGTTTTCTTATTGATACTTTCTTATATCTGATATCAGTGTTCTCTTTCATGGAAGTATCAATCATTCTTCTACAATCACTATCTATGTGTCCATAGTTATGAAATTTTTAACATTCAATGTTACGTGGGGCCACATAGCCATTTCTTTCTTGAACATTTCTTTTATAATCCCTGCAATCTGCAACCTTATGTCCAAAATTAGTACAATAAAAACAATGACCATAAAATAAATTTGCATACCTGGGAGTGAATGATCTTCTTTGTGGTGTAGTCCTTCTAAATTTTTTCCTTGACTGATCATGATCATGATTGAAGCCTCTTTGTGGCTTGAACATGGATGGTCTTCTTGAAGATGTATCTTAATAGTTTTCTTAGATTCTGGTTGACCATGATTCCTTCCTTTGAGTACTTATGCATAACTCTTTTTATTTTCTTCATTCTTCTTTTCTAGCAACCTAGAGTGCTTCTCTTCATTCTCTATAACTAAAGTGGATGTTTTTGTCTCTTCATCATTCTTGTTGAGCTTGACAATTTTACTTCTCAATGTGACAACTTCTTCTTCAAGCTTCTCAACCTCTTTTTCTTTCTTCATTATTTGAGACTTCATGACTTCTTTTGTTCTTCTCGCTTCTTCAAGTTGGATTTTTAATATGATTATTTCTTCTTCAAGTACTTTTTCTTCTTGACTAAACTCTACCTCAAGCTGGTTTAGATCATTATTTATTTTCTTAAGATGATATGTCAATATCTTCTCTCTCATTTTTGCTTCTTCCTTATGTGCTACTATGTTGGCTTCCAAATGCTTCTTTTGATATTCAATATTTTCTTTGATATTTCTGGCATCTTCTAGTTGAGTTCTTAAGTTCTCGATGACCTATTGGGATTCTTAAAAAATGTGAACACTTTCCTTTTGTTTCATCAATTCTTTCTTGAGTGACTTGTTTTCTTCTCTTTCTTTTCTTAGTTCATCTAAATCGCTAATCAATTATGCTTCATAATTGTCTTCTTTTTTAATTAGTTTTCTGTCTCATTTCCTTCATGGCATTCTATTTCAAAACATCCGCATTTTTCACAATTAGAGCAAAACAACATACCTATGTTGATTATGTACTCTTCATCTTCTAAATCTGTTTTGACATGGTGAACATATTTCTTCTTTATTTGCACCTGCATCTTCTTTGGAATTTTCTGAATCTATGATGGGTGAAGAATATATGTCATGTAACTTATCCCAAAGTTCTTTGGCTGATGAACATTTACCAACCTTTTCTCTTACCCAATTAGGTAATCCTTCCCAGATGAAATCCATTGTTATTTTGTTATTCTTCTTCAATTCCTTCTTGGCTACAGTCTTTGACCTTTTTGAACTATCATATCCTATAATGAATGATAGCCAAATATAATTCCCCCATGCTTGTAAAAATACTTTCGCGATTCTGCTCCATATCTCATACTTTAACCCATTCTAACTATTAAACAGTAGTACTCCATTCTCAGAATAATCCATGATCTCCTTCTAGTGGTTAAACTGATTTCTAAAGGAACTTACTCTTATTCCAATTGTTGGATTACTGAGAGGGGGGTGAATCAGTAATATATCAATTTAATCATTTTGTGTTATATCAATGTAGCATTATCATCCAATAGTTGTAGAGTAAATAAACACTGAACAAATGAGCAATCATACACATACACAGTACACTAGTGTTTTTATGTGGAAACCCAAAGAAAGAGAAAACCACATAATTCTTTTTCTTATATGTCTTTAAGAATTTCATTCATTAGAAGCACCAACTTCCTTTGTTTTCTAGCTGCAAGTGGAAGGAGGCTCCAACTCCCTAGTTTCTCACGGCTACAACCTGAGGGAAGCTCCAACTCCCCAATTCTCTGGCTATAACCATAAGAAGGCTACAACCCCCTATGTTCTTCGGCTACAACCGCCTGTCCTTACCCCGTCCAACCGCCCTGAAATATAAGTAAAATGATGGAACCACTGTCACACTATCACTGTGAGATATATTGTTGTAAACCTGTACCAATCAACATGCACCAAACAACCTGTAACAACTTGTACCAATATGTACCATACATCAACATGTACCTCAACCTGTACCATAAACAAATGCATCAACCATGCACCAAACCTGTACAAATAACCTATCACAATAACATGTCCAAACAACCTGTCTCATCAATCTTATCAACCAAATCAAATCTACTCACCAAGATCAATCACCAACACAACTTTCAACCATATGCACAATATCACTAATATTTTCATCAACCAATCATAACACAACAGCTCATAATCATCACCAAGATCAATATGTTCTTCTAATAATATACCAAGACAAGTATGCTACATCATCCATAAACCATGTGTCAACAATACTACTAACAAGTGCCTCCAACCATGTACCAAGTATGTACCAATCATGCATCGGCTACTCATCAACTATGACTCATCAAGATGTACCAACATCATCAACTATACACCTCATGTATGTGCCAACTCATCAACTACTTGTCTCAACCATTTACCTAACATATACCTCAACTAAAATCCCTCATAAATTTCATCATCCAAATCTGATTTGTAACTCTGTAACAAACCTAGTGTATATGATCACATACCTGTAAATCTTCCTTAACTTTAATAACAAGAGACTGGCATTTTCATCAAACTTTACTTTAGTCTCACATGACTAATTTTGGATTAGTCAACAACCCTAACTTGAAATAATCATAAATATGTACCTATAATGAAAAAAGATCTGAAAAGAGTACACAATGTTCTTCATTATATTTTATGCAATTCCTCCAGGTTTCACTACTTGGAACCTCTCATAAAAGGAGTTATAGAAAAAATGGCATGCCTTGTTGAATTTTGGCTTATTCTAGAGAGTGAACTTGTAGAGAATGCCCTGCACGGAATATTTATTTTATAGATCTAAAAACCATACAAAGAATACTACAAATTGTGCTCTAATCAATACATTTTGTATTACTAAATTTGAATCTGTTATGAATAAGTTATAACATTTTTACCCTAAACACCTATTTTAGACTAGTTTCAGGACTAGACACAAACCCTATTTTCCACGGAGTGTAACTCCAAAAATACAACGACCCACAAGATGAAATTTTTATCACATCTACTTGGATATGTTTCCTCAATGACCTCCAGATTTTGTGGTCTGAATAATTCTACAAAAAAATTTATTGCAAAAATGGTGAGATGATCTGTAAATAAGATACCTTAGAAAGCATCATCAAAAGAATTTATCCTCCCTTGAATTTTGGCCTTCTTTACTTCTCCTTCTCTCTGAAATTTGTCTTAGATCTCCTTTGTTTTCCTCAGTCACTTGTATATATTCAATATGCTAAAGTGTATTTGAATGAGAGACCATTGCCTCTTATTTATACTTTCATGTAGCTTCCTCAAGGGGTTACCTTATAATCATCTTAACCCACTTTCTTTATTTTAGGGATAACCCACTTCTAACCACTTGTCCACTTAACTTAACCACTTTACATAATTAGTGAGTTCTCCATTAACTTTATTATGTAAATAATTTTACATTCTAATCATCTTAACCCACTTTCCTTATTTTAGGGCTAACCCACTTCTAACCACATGTCCACTTAACTTAACCACTTTCCACAATTAATAAGTTCTCCATTAACTTTATTATTTAAATAATTTCTTTTGCATCCACTTTGACCTATAGTACACTCATCACTTCACTTTATTATTTAAATAATTTCTTCTTTGCAACCACTTTGACTACTTTGACCTTTTGGGGCTTCTAGATGACTCATGAGGGTTCTCCAACTTCACATGGCCATAACTCTCTAACCATGAGGAGTTATGTGACGTTCCACATACCATCAAAAATGGAATGACATGTAATATTCATATAGAATAATCTTTCTTACAAATATATAAAAACTCATACCATTATCCATCAAACAAACTTGGATCCATTACTCAAACCTTTGTGCTACCGGAATTGGCTACCGGACTTTTTTCAAGGGTTGACATCAATCACAACCAAGCCAATTAATCAACACACACACACACACACACACACACATATATGAACCTTGTCTAAATATGAAGGTTGTGTGGTATGATTTAATTTGGTATTATGTTGCATATATCTATGATGATTTTATTAGAGCTTGGTGAATCCTATGTATAAGGGAGCCCACCCTTTTTTACTTTTTTTTTGTTAAACCCACATTTTAAAATATGTTATATTTGATATATTCTTATGCCTCTTTGTGAGTCAACTTGAATTTGTAAAAATAACTTTTCGTTTGTCCATATAACAACATATTAACACTTAGTTAACATTTTTCAGTTCATAACGAATATTAGAAGTTACCAACTTCTTGGTAACAAACAATGTAAATGTTCAAGCCTTGGAAAGCAACATTATATTTTCACACACTCATTATGGTATGTTTAAAGAATTTTTTTCCTTTTTAAAGTCATTTTCTTATCAATGCACTAAGAATTACTAGGGTCTAATAGTTCTGTTGATAGAAGGGGTTATTTTTTAAATGGAAAAATTGGAGGTCAAACCTTGATATTTTTGTTTGCAAGAGGTATATCTTACTATTTGGTCACTGAAGAAAAGTGTTTGTTGTTTCCACCATTATCTCATCTAATTGGTTTGTTGGTTGTAAAGACTAATACCGTCATCCAAAAGCATTCATAGAATCATGTTGCAGCTTTGTCCGTCTAAATCTTTTGTATGTCATTTACATAGTAGCCAAGTAGTATTGTACACGCTAGTTGTCTATGAAAGAACATGTTTATGGTCTAGAATTTCATAGAAGTATTAAAGAGCTTTAAGACTTTCATTTAATGTACTAATGAAGAAAACATTTGATAAATAAGACTGTGTTTTTCATCTCCATATTTCTTTGTTTTGAGTTCATGTTTTTCATTCTTTTACTTGAATTTAATTCTCATTCATTGTATATATCAAGTTTTATATTTTTGTTATACAAATTTCAGTTTCTATTTTTACTTGATGTTATGCGTTAATATCTTCATTGCGTTTTAGATCTTTCTATTAACAAAAATTCACAATAACATTTAAAGTGGCAAGAAGATACCCTTCATGTGTTTGTTCAAGTTATTAGTACATACATGCATGATGTTACATTTGTTATATGTTTAGAATATTGTTATTTTATGTTGTCTCACCTAACTTATCATGAAGATAGAGATTTTGTTAAGACTTAGGCTATAGAATCAGGGTGATCATTCCCACCTCTTATTGGTTTATCCAACCAATAGGTCAAAAAGTTGATATAGGAACTTTCATTTCCTCTCATCAACATGTGGAGAGTACCAATTCTCAAGGGTGATCTTATTTAGAGATTTGTAGTCATTACACATTCTCCAAGTCCCATCCCTATTGAGCACTATGATTTTAGATGAATTGAATTACTCCATACTCCAATAGTGGAAGAAACCATTTCTTGATGTCATGGACTATGAGTGTGGACTATCTGTATAATTCTATGTTTAGCAATGGAGAGTCAGGAAACAATTTTATCTCATGCTCCACTTCCGTTTTAGGTGGTAATCCTTTAGGCTCTTGAAACACTTCTCTATACACTTACAAAAAATCTCCTCATGGTGTCTATTCTCTTTAGTACATCCCCCTATAGATGACTTTACTTCTATTGATTCACTTATTTGTTGATTCAATATCAAGAAGAGAAATGCAAACTTCCTACTTGAGCTAATTAGTTTCTTTTCTTGGTTTTACTTCCAAAGAGATGTTGAATTAACCTTTACAAACATTGATGATGAAGGATTTTCCATCCTTGACCAAGAAGTATCGGTCTGATCTCCTCATGAAAATTTCCTACCTCATGTACATGTAGAGACTTTCAAACACTACACCACACACATCAAGTGACACCACATCTACCTCCACTTCTTCAATGCAATTTTCACTTATTGCAAATCTAATTTTGCGTTACTTAGTGATTTTGAGCTCTATGTCCTCATTTACCTATCCTAGTGCCTATGGGAAAGGATGGTGTTATAGCAAGATTTGCCTCACCCCATTCAACTTGCTGAGAAGGCCTTTTCCATTTCCCTATGTAGACTTGAAGTCCCTTTTGTACTTCCTAGAGATAAAAAATCATATTTTTCCACATATACGTGCCCTAACAGTACTACAACATGTGTATGCGTAGGTTGCACCATTACAACCCGTGCACATTGAGTTTTGTGCCCAAAATTAAAAATTGTGTTAGGTTTCCATGTCACGTCACGAGATCTACGATCATTGACCTTCCATATATTGGAAACATTTTGACTCGGCCCTTCAGTTCCATTTGAAGGCTATAAATTGGGCCATATCAAAGCCGTGGAGAGGAGAGAATTAAACTTTGAGAGAAAATATACTTTGGAGAAATTTTCACTTGATATTGAGTCTGCATCCCTTTGTTCTTTGAAGTCTGAACACATTGTTCAACCCCCAAGCTCTTCCCTTGTTGATTGATAACCTCATTGTCTCTCATTTATGAGCTTTCCTTTGGTGGATGATTGAAGTGGTGGAGGCCCAATTGGAAGAGACTTAGTTTCTCGGTTCCAAGACATGTCGACACAAATTTTTTTCACTTATACACTTATGTGGATCATTTTTTAATAAAAATACTATTTTCTCGTCCAATTGATATCTTGCAAATATTTGAATTGTTATTCCATGGGCGTATTTGTTATGAATGTTAATGGATTATGTTGTTATATGTGCTAACATTATATATTATCACCATATGTTTGTGTATCTTGGTTGTTGAGGAAAATTTGTAGGTATAGAGATTTGAGTTGCGTGCTGAACGGTGGTCTTCATCGAACGTCCAAATGAGGTAGGATTTTTATATTTTCTTGTTAGAGTTTCCATTTATATAGCATACTTGGGATTAGAGTTGATTTATGCAGTGATTTCCATCTGTTGTGGTTTACCCCTTGCCGTAGAGTGAATTTCATCGTAACAGATGGTCACGAACTTGCATATCCAAAGTTACTCACCAAATACTATACTATGATGTTGGCCTATGAATTAGAATAAAGATAAATATCCACCTTTGTCTTCTTGACTTGGATCTTGATATATAAGAGTTTAGTCATCTCCTTCTCTTCCTTGGGATAGTTCACATCCTTCTACAATATAGTGAAGAAAAAATTATCATCTACATATGAATTGTTGTCTACTTGGTTGCTCGAATCCATGTCTAACATGTTCTTCTTGTTGCTATCCTTCTTCCAGTTCTTTGGATTCATCTTTGGATATAGCTTCCAACACTTATTTTTCATACTAACATCAATGTTACAATGGTTATAGTGGTTGCTTGCATCCTTGGATTGATGTGCAATGACCACTATCTTCTTACCCTTTTCTTTCCACTTATTGTTTCCCTCCTTGGAAATTCTTTTTTGGTCTATATGCATGGAATCATGTGGATGTGGTTTCCCTTTCTTCTTTTTCATTTACATATATTATTCTTGTGCCATTATGAGAATTTTGAGGTAAAAAATGGGCATTAAAACAAAATATGTACTATCAAAATCTACTTTAAAAGAACCAATAAGATTCAAGATGATGATGTCAACCATAAGGGTAAACATTTTTGGAGGGAAAGGAAGAAAACTATTTTTTTTAATTGTATTTTCAAATTATCTCCTTATAAGTTTACTCAAATTAGTGTTGGATGCATAATTAAATTCCACATCCAACAAGTACCCACTCTGCATGCTTTTGATAGACCCACGGTGATATAATCTGGAAATACATGAATTTTTTTTAAAGAAACACGTTGTTTTCATGTATTTCTAGTTTATCTCACCATGGGTATGTCAAAAGTATGCAAAGTGCATGCTTGTTATTCAAGAAGCACATTTTTTTCATGTATTTCGATTTTATCTCATTGTGGGTCTATCAAAATTATGCAGAATGGGTACTCATTGGATGTGGAATTTTAATTCCACATCCAATGAGTGCCTACACTTGATCATATGAAATCACCATCATTTGTCTTGTAAACTCTTTCCTAATTTCCTAACCACCACTAGAGCCCAACAATCTCACTTGTGTCCTCGTTTAGGCCTTTCTCAGATCAACCTCTTCCCTTTTCTTTGTTTATTAGTTGCATTCATTTGTTGATGAAGTTTTGTTTGAGTTGTGGTAATCATGGTTGAACATTTCAATAAAGGTTGATGTACACAATTAAATGTTTCTGGTTTTGAGGCGAAGCTAATATCTAGTAGCGGCAAGTTTAAAATGGTAAGTGTGACATTGTTGTTCAAAACGAAAGATAATTTCATTTAGAATATTCAACATGTTTTTCTGACATTGCAAGAACTTATCTTTGTGGATGGTGGAAATATTTATTTTCATGTGAATGGTTCTTCATTAATTGTTGTGAATTATTTATTTTCATGCTTTTCATATTATGTGAATGGTTTTTCATACAATTAATTGTTTCGATGGGCGTGATGATATGGATTTTAATGGTTTTTCATGGAAAGTGTGTATGCTTCGGTTATATTGGATTTAAATGACATGCTATTTAACTTTTCCTATGAGTAAAGTATTTTAATAATTGTTAATCATATGATTTAATCCATACATGGAGTATAACAAACATATATCACATCAATTGTAGGCACCCAAACATATATCTTTGAATTCCACATCATGGGGGCCTATACTTAGTGGGAATTTAACTCGGGTGGGAAGGATAACAAACATGCTACCCAACCACCCAAGCTATGAACCCAAGACTAATTAAAAATGTAAGTATTTAAAACCTTTTAAGTTAAAAACAAAGATTCTAGACTTTATACAACCAAAAGATTCAAAAGCATAGAAGTCGATAGTGTGACTTTAAAGTTAAGATAAATGGTAATCACCAAGGAGGCTCCTAAAATTTACCAAACTAACATGCCCATTAACTCCATTTTCTTTCATTATATTTTTATTACTTCATATATGGATTAAATCATATGATTAGTAATTATTAAAATAATACTTTTTCAAATTGCCAATATTAATTGTTTAGCCAAATTTGATCATAGAATGATACTTTGCCAAAGTGTCAATATGATTGGAAGAAAACTAACTTATTTCATCAATATTTTCATCTATAATAGATCATAGCATCATACACGCTACAACACTGATAATATCCTCATAGATAATCATATTGATATGGAACATGGAACAAAATCCCACTTTGATATTCTTTTAATATCCCCATAGATAATGATACTTTGTCAAACTATCAATATGATTGTAAGAAAACTAACTTATTTCATCGAAATTTTCATCTATAATAAATCATAACATCACACACATACATCATTGGTAATATCATCATATGATCATGCACCTACATCACTCGTAATATCCTAATAGATAATCATATTAACATGGAACATGAAACAAAATCTCACTTTAATACAAAAATTAGTAAACTTGCAATTGTAAAAACATCTGAAAAACAACCATCATGTAAAAAATCATAAGCACATAAAAATGTACATCTCATATTAATAAAATACATAAACATATTTGTGAGATTAAAATTTATTAAATTGCATCAAAAAAATACAAATAAAAATGTCCTTGCAACTTGTTTATTACTACTAGAAATAGAGCATACTAATAGGTTGTTTCTTACTAAAAAAAAAGGCTTAAAAACCGATGTCAGTAAAACCACCAAAACAACAACCAAAATACTAGTTATCATATTTTCCTTTCTCAAGTTATCATATTTTCCTTTCTCAATTAAATCCTATCGAGTGGATCATATTTGCGCTAAGAAAACCCTCATTGGTAATTTATGCCTAAATTAAACAAAAAAAACACCCAGAGATATAAATAAGTGATATATAACCAAACAATAATATTTTATGTGTTGTGACCCGAACCAGAAAAAGTGGATTCAAAAACCCAAACTCATTATTTAAAGTACCAAATCCAAGAAATAATCGAGAGAGAATTTTTTTTGTACCTGAATTTTTATTTATTCACTCACCTATTGGGAATTCTAAACAACCATTGAAATGACTAATGTACATAATGCATTTCTATGTCTCTTATTTTAGTGTCTGAGAACCATCTTTATGATATCAAATATTGAATCAGTGAAGCAACAAATCAACTTATAAAATCTACAGATTCATCCATTTCCTCCAAATCATGTTTGTCACTCTTCTTTCCAAAATTAACAATAAATATTTTCATATTAAATAAAAAATAAAATTTACTTCATTGAATTCATATGAGATGATCAAATTTTAGCTCAAATTGTGAAATCCACATATTGAGTCATTTTGTTAAAAAAATGTTGATTATAAATATTGTCCCATTGAATTGGAAAATAAAAATACATTAGTGAAATGTAACCACTTTATTCTTTGCTATCCAATCATAACCACTTACTATGTTTCCTACCATAAGATGTCAACAATGTAGATTCTGAAACTAAAATTTATTGAATCCAAGTGCAATAATATATTGATATTGAAATCAAAGAGTACAACGTTTTATTTACTTGTAAAAGGATATTGCACAGTACAATTATATAAATACATTTTCTATAAAAGTTAAGACTCAAACTAAATGGGGCTAATGTAAACAAAATTTGAAAATTGCTTCATAGTTTGGTTATCTAACCATTCTTTCCTTACAGTAGACTAGAATGTTGAAGAACTTTGGCCTTCACCACTATTGTTGTGAGTAGTGCTTGTGTTGCCCAACAAATGTGTTATATCTGATTGGAATTTTGGGTTGCCAACAATTCCCAAAAATGTGTCATTGATGCTTTGCAATGCACACACAATGTTGATCATAGTAGGCCGTCCTTCTGGAGATTCTTTTGTGCAAAACAAACCCACACTTACAAGTTGCCTGAGGAAATTGAGCTCCTTAAATTCTTCAATGCTTGTAGTATTCCTCCCCAATAGACTCTTATCCACCACTTCCCCAACTCAGTTTGGAAAATTGCTAGCCACCCATTTCTACAAGCTTAGTCCTTCCACAAACATGTTGTGGTTGGGTTTCTTTCTAGTCAACATCTCCAAAAACACTATTCCATAGCTATAAACATCTCCTTTTGTTGTGACACATCCACCCAATCCATATTTTTCATTTAAAAATTCTCATCATAAGGCTTCTAATTCACAATTTTTAATAGAAATAGAAAGTTCATGACATGGCCCAATATGCTATCTAGATCAAATAATACCTGGAGGAATGTAGCCCACAGATCCTTTGAGTGCATGTGTGGAAATGAGAGCTGAATCCTCAGAATTTGCAAAATGTATACTAGAAATGCCGAAGTATGTTAAATATGTTGTCATATCATCACCTAGAAGCACATTGCTAGGTTTCAGATCGCAATGGAGCACTTGCACAAAACAATGGTGATGCAGATATTCCATGCCTTGTGTGATATATATTGTTATATTCAACCTTTGAAACAAACTCAAACCACTTTCTTCTTCTCCATCAGGATATAACCACTTCTCTAAGCTTCCATTTTCCATTAATGGAAATATCAAATCTTTCATTTGGAGGTCTGAATAAGAGGTTATGATTCTAATCATATTTTGGTGCCTAACTTTACCCAAAACTTTGCATTCCCTGTCAAAACTCTTTTGACCCCCTCATTTTCCAAATTGAGAACCTTGATAGTGACAATTGTGCCATCATTCATAACCCCTTTGTACACTTTCCCAAAACTACCAACTCCTAACAAGTTGGTGTCACTAAATTCTTTTTTGCCATGATGATCTCTCCATAGGAAATTCTTCGATGCCCCATAGTGAAGGATGTCTTGACCACTCTATGAATATGTCTCTTGCGATTTTCAATCAAAAAGATTCCCAGAAACAAACAAAATGCAACAATCATTGCAACAACGACAACGTGTATGATGACTCTTTTTATATGCCAAACACTTTTATGTTTGTGAGCATAGCATGGTGACAGATTTACCCAAGGTCCACAGAGGCTAGGATTTCCCATAAACACCATGGAACCAAGCTTTTTGAAAACCCCTCCTTTAGGGACTTCTCCTGACAACTTGTTAAAAGAAAAATTGTAGTGGTGGAGCATTTTGATATTTTCCAATGACAGGGGTATTCCACCTAATAAATTGTTGAAGGAGAAATCCATGTCCTCAAGACTTTGAAGTTCACCAAGTGTAACTAGAATTGGACCTTCAAGTGCATTGCCAGAAAGATTAAGGTATTCTAGTGCTTTGCAGCTTTGAAGTGTACTTGGAATGTAGCCAGTTAATTGATCTGTGGAAACATCTATAGCTTGAAGCATAGTCATCTTACTTAGTCCCAAAGGCATAGGTCCATGTAATAAATTGTTTGAAAGATTTAAAGAAAAGGCTAAATTTTCAAGACTTGCAACCTCTCGAGGTATTTTCCCAATGAACGCGTTACATGATAGGTCTAGTTGTAGTAAGTTCATGCATTTCCCTAGATTTGCAGGTATATTACCTGATAATTGGTTTTGGTGAAGATATAGATATCTTAGTTGTTGGAGGTCAGCAATAGAATTAGGAATTCTCCCATAGAGATTATTTTTAGAGACAGATAACCACCCTAAGTTTTTGAGTTGCCCAATATCTGAAGGAATGTTTCCTTGTAAATAGGTGGATCCCATATGTAAGACTTGCAACTTTTAAAGAATATTAAGTGATGAAGGAATAACCCCTATGAAATTATTGTTGTCTAAAATAAGTTGTACTAAACTAGTTAAGTTTCCAATCTGTGGAGGTATCTCTCATGTTAATTCATTTGCTTCCAAGTTTATGTAGTCCAATTTTGTAGAGAGATGGCCTATAGAAAAGGGAAAATGTCCCTTTAAATTATTACTAAATAAATATATATTTTCTAAGGTGGAACAGTTAGTAAGAGCATTAAGGATGGACAAGCTCGTGGTGTTGCCGCTAACCAATGGATTAGCGCTTAGAGTGCCACATAGATACATTGAACAATGCCATTGCAGAGTTAACTATTTTAGTTATCATTGGAAAGCTAAAATATATTTTAGTTAACTATTCATGATAATGATATATAGAAATTTGTCCAACTTGTAAATTTTATGGGTCGGTGAACAAACTATGTGTCATTTTCTTCTAATAGGTGTGTCCCTTTTACATTTTTTTCTCTTCTATCTAACTCTTAGTGTGTGTGTGTGTGTGTGTGTTTGTTTTTTGAAACACCAAATATTAACTTCCAATTCATTTGTATAACACTTGGTGGACAAGAAGGCAGGAAATTCACATAGTAGGATTTAGATCTAGTGAACAAGCTATGTGTCATTTTCTTCTAATAGATGTGCCCCTTTTACATTTTTTCCCTTCTATATAACTCTTAACTCTTAGTGTGTGTGTGTGTGTGTGTATTCATTTTTTGAAACACCAAATATTAACTTTCAATTCATTTGTATAACACTTGGGGGACAAGAAGGATAGAAATTCAAATAGTAGGATTTAGATCTAGAAAAGATCACTTAAATGGAAAGGTGCATCTTTTATCCAATGATCCAATGAAAAGTTAGGTTGTTGAATCAAATAGTTTTTAATTTCACAAGTGAAAGCCTTGGGAAAATATCCATTGATACATCATACATGTTTAAATGTGAAAACAAAATAGTTCTAGGTATTTTGTACAAATTTAATTTCTTATCCTTTGTTGATTTTGATTACAATATTATTATTAGTTTTATTCTTATTAAGTGAAGAATGTTTCTATGAATTACTTTTCTTGCATTAAGTTTACACACATTATACAAAATATGTGAAGATGTATGTTTATAGTATTATTATTAGGGAATAGGGAAATCTAATTACTTTGTTTGAGAAAACTTCCATTAATATTTTATTTAAAAGAATTGAAAGCTTTAAAGTTTTATGAGCATAAATTTTACAATATAAATTTATATGAACTTGAAATTGACATTTTAGAAAAAAATTCTAATATAAATTGAAGGACAATGAAAATCTCAAACCATTATGAATTTTGTGTTTTACAGGGAAGGGAAAACATCAAATTTTGGCATTTTTTTGTCTCCGTGAAATTTTACTTTTTTGCCTTGTTGTATTAGATAATTTTTAGTGTTTTGAAAGGTGGAGACTCAATAAAAAGTGAAAAGAAACCTAAATAGAATCGAAAAATTCTTTACACTAAATTGTGCTACTTAAGCAATCCCAATTCCAAAGTATTGATGAATTCCAAAGTCTTTATGATGACATGTACTATTTTAAACCATGTGAGCATTATTGTTAATATAATAATCAGTATTAAGAATATATCATATCATTTAAAAATAAAAATAAAAACTTCTCATGGTCTTTCAGGTTCAACTTTATCTTTCAAAGTTCCAATTTCATTGAAATCAATACTTCCATGTGCATAAATTTTATAATCCATGTCTAAATCAAGTTGAATGTTACATTTTGCTAATATCTACAAGTTCAATATTATAATGATATATTATGAAAATATGGAAATCATAAACCTTTTTATGTGTGAAAATAAATATTGGTGGTAAATACTAGGGTTTCCATAGGCTCTAAATTTAATAGGAGTATGGGGCGATGATTACAAGATTGGTTTCTAAAGACCACTTCAAACCTAACCCTAATGATTCCATAGCTCCATCTGTTCCATTATGTTTATGTGAGTTCCAATTTGGTTTTCTCTCTCTACATTTTACTAGTCAATCTAACCACTAGCCATAAAACCTAATTTACATGGCCTATGAAGACTCTCGCATTGTTATGGAGAAAATATCATGGATGGATAGTAAGATCTCCCTAGGATATACCTATTGATCCTAGACAAATAGAGGGATAGAATTCTATGGATTTCCTTTAGACTCAAGCAATTGGATTCACAATTAAACTAAGAAATGGTGGGATGGCATACCTTTTCTTGAAGTTTGTACTTTGTATGCCCTAGCCATTGCAGTCCTAAAGTTCCAGCTCCAATCTCTACAACCTACTCCTTGCACATAAGAGACAAGAAATTCCTTGGTACTTGTCTACTTACCGTTAGAGTCCTAGATTTATCTTGGATCTAACTTAATCTATAAAAAAATAAATCAGATATGAACATTCATACATGAAATACAAATATTCATAGGGAAAAACCAATGATATATTAATTCAAATGACATAAGCACATCAATACAATTACCTCTTGATGTAGATGCACTCTTCTTGGCCCCTTTCTCCTTTCTCCTCCTCATATCTTCAACCAAGCTAGGAAACTTGACTACAACTGATGTATATGGAGAAGCACCTCTGAATTTTGGTAGCATAGATCTGTAGATGATTCTTCCTCCTCATGCCAAAGATTTCCCTTCTTTATATATATCCTTGGAAGAGCCTTGGGAGAGCTTATATATATTTTAGAGACCAATGGATACTTGAATGATGTGAGTTCCAAGGCTCATCCCATGAATAAACAACTCATCCCTCACTCACTTCTTCAAAACTTTGCGAATGTAGAAGGTTACAGTGGGCTTTGTGAATTTCACTATAGATGACTAGTGACGCATCACTTGTTGTCCATGTATGACAAGCAACACCCTACAAAAATGACTTAAATCTTAATTTAAAGTTGTGTCTTGGATTTCATCTTCTAATGTATTCCCCTCTAGCCTGTAGGGAGGGGATTAAGGCTATAAAAAATGCCCCCCTAATGTGTGAGGTTAGGAAAGGAATGGATGGCCAAAACAAATTACAATAAAATAATATCCATGTGAGGCAGCGCGAGGAGAGAAAAAAAATGTATGGTGGTCAAGGAGTACTTGCAATCAAACGACAACAATAAAAGCATATATATACCATCCCCAGGTATACATACTTACTTTGAAGAGTATCAAAGCATGGCCACCAAGCAATACACTCCAGATCCATGACATGCAATGCAAGACCATGGGCACATAAGAATACACGTTGGATCCATGCCATCAAAAATATCATAGCCATGAGAAAATACAATGTGGATCTAAGTCATCAATATGATCATAGTCACTAGCAAATACAATGTGGATCTATGTCACAACATATATATCAAGAAGACACTGAACATTGAGGAGAGTGCTCCCGAAGTCTTCAAAGTATTCATATATAAGTGATACACTCCATCACAACTTGGGAGGGGATGTTGTAAAGGAATGTTGTGTCCCCAATCCAAAGGTCTTTATCCCAAACCCTTATGGTATGAATCTACAACATGTGAATAGATGAGTTGATGTCAATCATGGTAGAAACTGTATGATTACTAGTTATTGATGTATACCATTAACAGACGTGAGGGAACCCAACGATGAGGAATATAGACCCCAAGGTACATAGTACAATATAGCAAGTATGAATAGAGGATTTGATGTTGAACACTTGTAGAATAAATATATAAGGAGTCAATGATGAAAACCCATTATTGATTGCGAGGAGGCCTACCACCGAGGATTGCAAGCTCCAAGGTACTAGCTAGTTTCTATATCCCTCTCCTAGATAATGTGTTGAAGTCGATAGGAAGAGATTTGTCAAAGGATGGTATTAATGTATCCCCCATAAATTGACATGAAACAGAAATTGAGAAATGATGTGAAGAGAGAGTATCACCAAGTAAAAATGACACAAGGATGGATGAATAAAAACTTCAACTAAACAATAGATGGTTGACTCAGGCTTAAACTTCCTTTGAACATATAGCATGACACAATGGTGACTTGGCAACAAGACTCAAGAGCTTCATGGATATAGTGCAACAACAAAAGAGGCATTGAAGCTTAAATACAAGTGACCTTTATAGAGAAACTCTTCATTGTGCCAAGAGTACCCTAGTGCATCTTCTGCATCTTGTTGCAATTTTTGGATTAGGATGTAAATTTTTGGTTCATGCAACCATTCCTGGAAAACAACGTGAATCCATTCAATGACAATGAATGTGAGGGAAAAGAGGTGTCCTTCATCTTCATATTTCTTGGAAATAGCATCAACCACCACAGTTTCTTTGCCCTTATTGTAAATAATCTCATAATCATATCCAAACAGCTTGGTCACCCATTTTTGTTGCTCCAGGGATGAAATTCATTGTTCCAAGAAATACTTAAGGCTTTGATGATCTATTTTAATTTGGAAGTGTCTTCCCAATAGATAAGGGCACCAAAGATCCAATGCATGTAAAATTCCCAACATCTCCTTTTCATAGGTGGATTGGACCAAATGTCACTTCGACAATTGTTTGTTGGTGAAAGCCAAAGGTAGTCCTTCTTGCATGAGGACTACCTTGATTCCTTACAAAGATGCATCACATTTCAAAACAAAGGTCTTGGTGAAATCAGGTAGTGCCAATAAAGGAGTAATGCACATAGCTTCTTTCAAAGCCTGGAAGGATTGTCCTGCGACAGGATTCCAACTGAAATCATTGTTTTTAAGGAGAGCTATTAGAGGAGCCACAATTTTTCTATAATTCTAAACAAACTTGCGATAATAGCTCGTTAAACCCAAGAAACCAAGTAGACTTTTAAGATTTTTAGGGTGGGGCCAATTCTGCATAGCTTCAATATTTTTAGGATCCACCCTTACACCATCCTTGCCCACAATATGACCCAAATACTCAAGTCTAGAGGAAACAAAAGCACATTTAGATTGTTTGAGAAAAAAAAAATTGTTGGGAGACAAGATGGAGAACTTGATCCACATGAGTGAGATGGGCTTGCCACATTTTATTATAGATGAGAATATCATCATAGAAGAATAGGATAGAGTGATGGGGGATAGGAGGAAAGGACGAAAGACATGATTCATGAGACTCTGAAAAGTGGAGGGTGCATTGCAAAGACCAAAAGGCATGACCAAAAACTCATAAAGGCCCTCATGAGTGCAAAAGCCAGTCTTGGGAATGTCTTCCTCTTTCATACATATCTGGTGGTAGCTAGAATGAAGGTCAAGTTTGGTAAAGTATTGATCCTCACTGATTTCATCCAAAAGGTCATCTATAATAGGAATAGGAAATTTTTCCTTGATGGTCAATTTGTTGAGGGCATGAAAATTAGGACACATGAGCCAAGTGCCTTCTTTCTTGAGGGCCATGACTATAGGGCAAGAATAGGGGCTAGTACTGGGACATATAACACCTACTTCCAACAATTCTTGGACAATTTTCTCAATTTTGTTCTTTTGAGAAAAATGATGATGATAAGGGCGAACAATAGGTGGAATACTTCCAGGGATCAAAGGAATGGAATGGTCATGGGTGCCTCGAGAGGGGGGAAGGCCTTGGGGATTTTGGAAAACATGGGAATGTTGGGACATGATAGATTGAAGGTTTGGGTGCACAGAGGGATTTTCAATGACTTTAATGGAATGGATTTGGGCAATGATGCCTGAATGACCTTTTTTGAGTAACTTTTTCATGCAATGGGAATTGATGATCTCTAGAGAGGCTGTTGTAATGCCTTGGTATTTATATCGTTGTCCTTCCTGGTGGAATTGCATGGTTAAATCCTTACAATCCATGGTGATGGGGCCTAGAGTGCAAGGCCATTCAGCACCAAGGACAATGTCACGACCACCCATGTCAATAGAAAAAATGTGATATTTCAAGTTGTATTGACCAATTTGTAGGCACACATTTTCACAACGCCCCCCACATTTCATAGAACCTCCATTGGAAATCATGATTAGAAAATTGTTGACAACATGGATATAACAATTGATTTCTTGGGCAAGGTAATGATGAATAAAATTATGAGTGCTTCCACTATCAACTAGGACGATGATTTTCCCATTCTTAATGTAACCAATCAATTTGAGGGTTTGGGGAGCTGAAAAACCCACGAGAGCATTTAGTGAAATTAGTGGTTCAACTTCGGGAGGATCATAGGGAGGAGTGGGATCATCTGTCTGGGGTAGCTTGGATTTAGGTGTAGCCTCAACCTCTTCATCAACAACATCCTCTGAAATGGCCATAAAAATTTTATGTTATTTACACTTGTGCCTAATAAAGTATTTATCATCATAATTATAACAAAGACCCTTGAATTGAAATTCATTCATTCTGCCCGTGTTAATTTTTGGACCTTTAGAGGAGGGGCCTAAGGGGAAAGGGTGGTGTGTTTAGGGTGGCGAATAAAAGCATTTTTTCTACTCTGGGCCAAGATGACCTGTTGTGCCTCCTTGGCATGTTTAGTGGCTTCCAACCAAGCCTATGGGCGAGCCACGAGGACCTGGGAATTTATTTCATCCTTGAGGCCACTAATAAATTATTCCCAGAAGAAGGCATATGTCATAGCTTCCATGTGAAAATATAGGTGCTCAAAGGTAGTAATAAAATCTTCCACTGTGTCAGATTGTTTCAATTTGGTCAGACATCCTAAATGGTGGGTGTCTATGTCAAAGAATTCATACAAATCAACAACAAACTATGTCCAAGTAGCATACCCTTAGCATGCATTTCTATGCCATTGCCATGATTCTGGATCCAAATAGAGAATTTTGTAATGAATCTTGGTCAACTTATCAGTAATGCCATGCAAGGAGAAATAGTATTCCATCTGAGTAACTGAGGCTTGTGGATCCAAGCCATCAAATTTGTTAACCTCGACTCTAGGAAGATAGGGGTCATGAGGTATGGAGTTGGAATGACAGTCGAGAGGTTGGTTGGAATCAACACCTTCAATATAGAGGGGTGGGTTGAAAGAGGAAGGACCCGAGGATTTGTTTATGAATTGGTGGAAATTGGTAGTGAGGTATTTAATTTGGCTACTAAGTTGTTCTTGGATGAGGTCCATTTTGGCATGAAGGGAAGGAATGTCATTATTCTCTTTGGTCTGAAGGGTAGTAAGGTCAATACTCAACTTCTGAATGGTTTCTTCTTGGTGGGTGGGAGCCATGGAATAAGTGGGAAATAAGGGTGTTGGAGAAGGGATGGGTCCACAGAGTAAAAATAGGTTAAAAACAATAGGTATCACAATGGTTAGGAAGAAAAGGGGAATCCAATGAGATATGTTTCAAATAAAGGTACGGGCAGGCCCCAAATATATTTTTCTTTTTTTATTTTACTTCTGCAGAGTTATACTCTGATCTCAATAATACTACAGTGTTGAAATATCCAAATTCTTAATAGGACACAATGTGTAGTAATTTTGCAACCAGAATCTAGGAGGCAAGATTGCATTGTAATAGATCTTGTTGACTCCTTTTTCTGTTTTGTTTTTGTTCCTAGGGTTAGGGTTTTCAAGTTCTATAGGCAAAGGTTTTCCCCATGCTATAGCTCTCTGATATACGTGTGGGGTCGAACAATAGTACTCAACCCAATATATTAGGGCACCAACTAAGGAGGCTAGAACATACCCTTATCCATACTATCCAATTAACCGGGTACTAGAGAGTATCTTCCCGAGTGTTTTTCTTGGTGACACTATAGTAGTCATGCAGCTGATCAATTGATCTACGGAGGGTGTCAAGATACCTAGGCTAGTCCCTATACAAGTGATGTATGATGCACTACCACTCGAAGGGGTACCGACAGTGGTTACAAGGGTGTCCAACAATGTGAACTTAAAAACCTCTTGTATTTCCTACATGTATGCTTCCTCGATCGTATATTTATGCGTTGAACGACATATCATTGTAGTTTTAAGACACTAGAATACGTCTCTACCTTGAAAAAAAAATAACCCACAATTCTTGCCAAGGAAAGAGATCTTATACCACTTGTTAGGCACCATATATATTATAATAGCAAAAAACAAGAATATGACAGTGAATAATAACAGAACAACAATAGAAAACATAAATACTGCAGAGCATAACAATGAAACAACAAAATATATGGAACCACAACACCAAAGTAATACCTTTATTGATAGGAAACAATGTTCAATTGCCTCTTCGAGGGGGCAACCTCCTGCATAGCAGATCTCTATTACAATAATTCTCAAGACAAGCTTTCTCATGCCTCCTACTCATATTTATACTAATTCTATCTTCTAAAGAACATTCTAGTGGAAGATCTTTCTAGAAGCGAAAGCTTCTATTAGGTCTTCTTACATTGACTTGTTCACCTTTATTCAATAGGCCTTATTAACTAATGTCGGCCTTTATTACATGGAAAATATATTATTCTATCTAAGTGAGGGGTTATGGAGTTTAGGTCCCTAACATAAGCTTGTTGGCCACCTTGTTTTTATGAGAGTGATTCTAATGTATGCTATTGTTGGGACTACTCTTTTATTTCATGTGTTGGAATTATTATAAGATCTAGACATACTTATTGTAGGCTAATCTCATGTATTTATGGACTATTCTTACTTTAGTTTTTATATCTTGGTGCTAACACTTGGTTATGGAACTATGACTTTTAGTTTAAATCATAGGTTTTCACTTTGAAATGTTACTTGATAACATTAAAAAAAAAAAAATTGTTATAAAAACGATTCAGAGTTTGACTTTTAAATAATAATGATGGCAAACAGAAACTAGGAAATTAAAATCTGAAAGTTATTTATTTATATATTTTAAAGGTAAAATTATTTATTTATATATTTATTAAGTTATTTATTTATTTATTTAAAAGCTAAAATTATTTATTTATATATTTATTTGGTTGTGAGTTTAAAATCCTTATTTATTTATATATTTAAGAGTTGAAATTATTTATTTATATATTTATTTGGATGTGAGTTTAAAATCCTAATAAATTTATAAGCTAAAATTGGTTTTCTTGATTTATAATTTTATGAATTAAATTGTAATTACTTATTAGGCATTTATATGAGCTTCCTTTTTCCTCTAAGTTGCACACATTATTTTTTTTTCTCAAAAAAGTTTTTATAATAACATAGTTTTATTTTGTTTTTTAAATCTTTATCACTTTATTGGAATTTAAATGTTTTATTTTCAATCTTCAATTTTTAGTTATAAGAGTTTTATTTTTAATAACTTAGCTAAGTTAAATATAAATGTGGGACAATGATGGGAAGTTTGTCTTGGTCAAGTGTTTTAAGTGTTTTAGGGCTTTGCATTCATTGGGGAAGATACTAGATTCCATGAATAGATGAGGTAGGGAATATTTTTTAAAATTTAAAGTTGTAGGTAATACATTGCTTTTGGATTTGCTCAATTTTGTTTCAAGTTTCTTCAAATATTCTTTCACTTGAAACTTCACAACAATGGAGGATCACTAGCATTACTAGGCTAGATAAAATTATTTCTTTTAAACCTAATGTCAAATTTCCCTACCTCTGAAAATTATTTCTTTTAATCCCATTGCTAAATTTCCTTAGCTCTAGAATGATTTTCTAGGCCGTAGTAATATGTTGTTCATCCAACAAATATTCCTTTTTCAATACTAGGTTCCAATTAAGTTGAGATTGACACCTAAATATTTATAAGAGTGGACTATTTTTAAACGTTAGTTATTGAAGGAAATTTCAAAGTTGGCTAACGTTTTTGGATTTTATAAGCATGATTTTGGCATTATCAACATTTACCACCAAACTTTATCTATTGGAAAATTTTTAAATGACACTAGTTGTTTTTCAAGGTCTACAAGATGCTTGGCCAAGAGAACAATGTTGGTCAACATATATCAACATAAGAATGGTGTCATAGTGAAGGTTGGCGCCTATGCACCTAACCTATTATAAGTACTTTTCCAAATGATCAAATATAAATTTCAAATAAGTTGTGGGATAAAGGACAACTCTGCTTACTTCCCATATTACAATTAATTTCCTCGGACCAACCTTGACTAGTTTTAAGCTTGGCAATG
>JZKD02S0095685.1:324083-350517 GCA_000966675.3 Picea glauca | reverse complement strand
ACAAATACTAGATAAAAACTTATTAGTTTGAATAGACTTCCAAAAATTATGATAGACAAAGATAAAATTATGAAACATGGAACTAACACACTTGATTTCATGCTTCCACCCTTGTTCATCATGATTTTGGCCAATTCATATAAACTAATAATGACATTCATGTTTAGAAAATAAAGTGCCTATCATTCTTGATGTTTAATGAATAGTTGTGGACTATCCATTCCATAGGATAATTGTACACTCAACATTGCAACCAAACCCCAAATTGTGGAAGAAATGAATTATATATGAAATATTTATTCAAATKTATGTAGGTCTATGCCTAGATTTTGGGAATTTGTAGGATTGAAAAAAAATGACTTGAATAGAGTGCACATAAATGAATTATATATGAAATATTTCTTCAAATGTGTGTAGGTCTATGCCTAGATTTTGGGAATTTGTAGGATTTAAAAAAAATGACTTGAATAGAGTGCCATATAGATACATTTTACAAGCTATGTGTGTGTTGGTGCGTAAATATGTTCAATATATATCTCACACTCATTTAAATGTCAATCTGGGATTCATAATCGAAAGATTCATTACACCATATGTGCCGAGAACTAGTAACCTATCTAAGTCTGTTGCATATAGGAAATAATTAATAAGATAAAAATTCCATTTCTAAGATCTCTAAATACTTCAAAGTCTATTCTGAACCTAAAAAGAGAAAACTGATAATGAAACCTAGACAAACAATCAATCAAAGAAATGTTGTCTCAGAGAAACAAGTTTGTTCATGTTAGGCACTTGTATTGAAAAGATGAACTTTAAGAAGCTTGTCTCCTATAGCAGTTAAAACAATCAATTCCAACCATTCTGGAAACAAAAGCCAACTTCAATCTCATGTAATTCAACCAAACCAGCAAAAGGGAAATTCAGTATAACTAAAAGATTTCATTACAGCACGTGAAGATGAAAGATAAAGCCTCATGTTCCCTTGCAATACTACAATCATAAACTTAAAATATCAGTCTCACATTTCAAATTATGAGATAGTTATCGTCAACATCTAAGAATAAAATGTCTATTTGATATAACACTTGATGTTACACACCAATCCAAAATAATGAACTTGATGCTCAATCCTGAGAATGAATTAAAGATTAATCACACACACACGTGCTGTTGTAAACTATCCACACAGACACACAGAACACATACAATGAGTTTTACCTTAGTTGGGGCGGTGGTCCCTTGCCGAACCAACAAGGAACCTCTTAAGGAGTTAACAAACTAAAAATTTCACTCACATCCAAGAATTGACATGAAAGATCTTCTGTACTAATTCCGCTGGTAAATTGGATCAATAGTCTTTTACTTCATACATAACGACGATAAGTACTGTCTGATTCTTATCGTATATTTCTTACATTTCTCTCTACACAGCATCCCTTATATAAGGTAAGACGATACTACCAATATTTATGGATAAACATTAAACAGTTCGGGAAATTCCAGAATTAAGATTTACATCGAATTTTGAGGAGTTGACTCCATCCTCATGACATGAAGTGCATGAGCGTTGGAGTCTCTTGCAACTGGAAAACTGATTCAGGCGCTTCTATCTAACTGTCTTCTCGAAATATTCACCATTATCCTGGTCCAACTGACACATTCTGGAAATAGAGGTTTTGGTACCAGATTGCACACAGTCGCGAGTCTAGTACCGGAATAGAATAGAGAAAGCAATATCGGAATAGCGCATGCCTTGGTACCAGAATGGAGTTGATATCGGATCAAAACTGTCTTGGGTACCATAATGGATTCAGTACCGGATTACATGGTGTCTGGTAGTTCCGGATAGACTGCTTCATAAATCAAATTATTAGAACTATACATAATAAAACACTTTCAATCGAATTAATTTAAAAAAGTTAAACAAACATGTTTTAGATTACCAATTACCTCTTGTAGACATGACATGGCTATTAGGCAGGTATTTTGGGAGGGAATAGTCCAGTGTAGGTTTATAACAGAGGCAAAAGGCTTATATATAGGGTAAGATAGGGTATTATCTTATGTCAAAATGGAGACTCAACATTTCCCCCATGCTGAAGATGTTGCATGCCCTCATGCAACGTTATCAAAACTGATACCCAAAAAATTTCTACACAATGGGACCTTCCTCTTTCATTCCTCAAATTGCAAAATGTTAAAACCGGAAGCTTCACTCTTCAATTCCTTCTTGATAACCCTAGTGTAATGGACCAATCGCAAGACTTTGTTAAGTATGGCAGAGACCTCTGCATGCTGCTCCTTCAATTTTGCATTCTCTGCCTTGATATGCCTGTCCAATATTTTGTATTCTTCAATTTCTTGTTTCAATCATTCAATTTCCATTAATAATGTTTGTTCATTCAGGGACTGGTCTGGACTTGGTGTGAGTACTTCCTTGGCCACCATCTCTCAAGCCTCTTTTTCTTTCCTCGGACTCCTCAGAGCCTTTATTATCATCTTTCGTCTGCTCAAAGATTTGCCTGGACTCGGTGTGAATGCTTTATGAGTTACCAACTCTCGAGCTTCTTCTCCTTTCCTCAAATCCATCAAAGTCTCTGTTACCAATCCTTCTGTATCACTTATTGTTACCAGTCCTTTTGTTTCTCTTGTGGTAGCTCCCTAGCCACTCTCTTTGTCTGGAGAACTTGGAATATCCACATGTTCGTTTTGAGGAGAAGGTATGTTTGGAATTGTCTCCTGTTTAGCCATACTTCTGGTGGTCCTACATATGGGTGGCAAGGCTTTCTTAGACTTGTTGACAGGGGTAGGAGTTTCTTCAAACAATTTCCTTTTCTTTGATTTACTAATAGGGACAAGTCTGGGCACCTGTACTTCTTGTGTTGACTAGACCTTTATCTTGTGGGCTTGAACTATAACTTCTAGCGTTTGCTTTTGCTGGAAAATTCATATTCCTAACCTAGAAGATTGAGGTGTGGGTTCTGGAACTTGTACCTCCTTTCCTTCTAGTTTCTTTCTATTTTTACTTGTCACCTTGGCAGTCTCCTTCGAACCACCAACCAACCTTTGGGAAGGCCGAGCAACTTCAAAAATACTCTTCAATTGCTTAGGGGATTTTGGAGGGGGTTTTACAGTTGGTTCTAGTAAAATCTCTTGTTGATCTATCTCCCCCTTCTTTTGTTTCTTATTCTGTGACTGTTGGTCGTTAGGGCGTAGGACTGAGCTAGACGCTTCTGCTGGTGCAGAATTTTTCTTGCTTTGTAACTGGAAGTCAGGGGTCTTCTCTATTTGATTGGATGGTTCTGATGGAATTTCCACAATAGTTTCAGGAATTCTATCCGATTGACCACACGGTTATGAACCCTCTTTTTGTCTTTTACCCCTTTGAACCGAAGTAGGACTTACTCTCTGGAATTGAGTGGATGTCTTCTTTCTTGGTATAACAAGCTCTCCCATGACATACTTTGTTGTCACTAATTTCTCAATGGGATGAGATGAGTTGGGTGCAGCAGTGTCTTCTTTACCCCTTGATGCCATTTTTTTGTCTTTCTTTTCTTTTCTTCTTGAGCCTTCACTATGTATCCCTACCTCCTGTGTCTCGACCAACTTGGATTTCTCTTGAGCGAAGATCTGTTGGAGCAACTGATTCCAACTACCCCCTTGTGTTTTTAGAGCATGAATAACCAGAAGTTTGATTAAACTGTAATGATGAAGACTAGTCTCAGGTTTCTTAGAAACTGACCTTACCCCTCTTGCCATTTTCTTTAAACTCATCCATAAAAAATAGGGAAAATATATCTGTGGTCCTCCCTCAAAATGTGACAAAAGCTTTAAATGATAAATGAAGGTCACGGCATACCTTCCCTCACCGGTGAGGAATTTCTATAGACTTATAAGCATTGTCTATTATTTTTCTTTGATATAGCTCTGAGGGACGCCCTTGGTCCAATCAAGGTCGTGAAGTATTGGTTTGAGGGATTGTTGACATAGCTTTTTGTCCACGATTACTCTTTTGAAGTATCTTTCTCTAGCCATCGGGAGACCCGTAGCCTATGCTATAGTGGCCTCTATAATTTTTAACTTCACCTCCCCAAGCTACACATTCTCTCCATCATATGTCTACGCAAAGTTGAGAGAAATTCCCTCATGATGACCTTTAAATTTCTCCAATAATGGCACCCACCCTGCATGTTCATATTTTTTTTTGCAAGCCTGATATTTTGTTGTCTCTTTGTATATTTGAAATATTGGCTCATGCCTGTCGACCCCCATGCTATTTTAATAAATTCTCTTATGTGGATACGGCATGGACAGAGGGTTGAGCACCGGATGATAGAGTATCAGTTGGGAGGGACCTACGAGGGATACAAAGGCATAGGGTGTCTGTAGATAGTGTGACAACAAGGGTAAATAATGCTCATCTGGATGGCAGATACATCCAAAGGAGCATTTATGAATGGAAGTGTAGATTACAACGGTCATGTCGATACTCATGATGATATGGTGAGCTAAGTCGGATCTACTAATGGTTTCCAGATTCGTGGGAAGCTTGGTGGTGGACAATATTCATGAAAGGAGGTGGTCGTTATGATCGGGACTCGTGTATATGAAATCGACTAGGATCATTACTTGATATGCTGAGATTCGTGGATCACATCGTCTCATATGGTATGGCAACTAATCATGGAGTTTATGTATCAGATAGACAAAGGGAGTTTGATCCAATAAAAGACATTGTGATTTTTCATTCTTGATGTTTTGTAGGACACTTTCTTCTTACAGAGGTGAGGTCTAAGATTTCTACAGAGATTCATGACAAAATGGGGTACATCATGATCCAAGAGAAATCAGATTTTCTAAATGCATATTTGGTCTAATTCCTTTAAATAATACGAAAAAAAGAGTGTTGAATATGTATGTCCTTGTGCTAATAATTTGACAGCGACTTGGAAACATGATGAAGAGTTACCTGTCATGTTATTACTAGTTCTGGATCATCTAAGTACTGGATCACCTGTGTGTAGAATTTGTAGTTGATATGGGATCCTCTGAGTGTCGGGCCGCCTGTGTGTAAAACTTGTAGTTGGTACAAGATCACCTAAGTACCGGATCACCTGTGTGTAAAATTCACAGTTATCACCTGAGTACCGAATCACTTGTGTATAAAATTTGCAGTTGGTACAGGATCACCTGATTGCCTGAGTGTCGAATCACCCGTGTGTAAAATTTGTAGTTGGTACAGGATCACCTGATTGCCTAAGTGTCGGATCACCTGTGTGTAAAATTTGTAGTTGGTACTGGAATAGCGCAACGCCCTTTCTTTTATATTGCATAGGATTCGGTACCGGATAGGCATACTGAGATGATTTGGTGGCCCTTCATACATAGAGGTGATCATCGATGTGAGATAAGCACAAAAATGAAAAATCTTGACTGATTTTGGTGGCAGGGATTTATAGAAATAGCTGGTGTTATGTGGTCAAAATTTGTCTAAAAAAACTTGCAGTTGCCAAAGTTTATAGAGGAATAATGCAGGAAAGATTTGTAACAGGAAGGTACTCTATAATGACCAGTAATTGAGATGACAAAACTCCTTTTCTTCTGGAACCGAGGTGGCCATACTTTTGTTGGCATTTCCTCTTTTATTACAACACAATAATAATCCTAACTACTACTTTTCTGTGGATTTTTATCGAGCCCAGACTAGTTAATGCTCGCCGGTATTTTCAATTTTATAGAGTCTAAAAAACTTAAAGGAAACTCTCTATACTGTCCCATGGATTTTTGTTGAGCCCGGGCCAGTTCCTGCTCGCCAGTGTTTTCAATTTTAAAGAGTCTAAAAAACTTAAAGGAAACTCTCTATACTGTCCCATGGATTTTTGTCGAGCCTAGGCCAGTTCATGCTCACTAGTGTTATCAATTTTAAAGAGTTTGAAAAACTTAAAGAAGACTCTTTCTGGTAGTTGTCCTCCTTATTTGTTTATCTACATGGGAACACCACCAATTTTTCTTTTGTCTTTGTTAGTTAAAAAAAATAAAGAAAAACTTCATCTCATGACACACCTATGTACAGAAAATGAATTTATACAATTTGAACTTACTATGGTAGGTCAGTAGGAGGGAAAACCCTCTCGCTTACCAGTTGCATTTCGGCAGTCTGAAGAACATTTTTGACAAAATCCTCCTTTGACAGAGGTTTTTGATAAACCTTCAGTCGATGTCCATTCACAACAAGGGAAGTCTTCTTTTCATCAATAGTCTTTATCCTTACTGCACCATTGTCATATACTGTATCAACCTCATAGGGTCCCATCCATCTGGTAGATAGTTTGCCTTTGAAGATTTTAAATCTGCTATCATATAGGAGGGCCCAATCACCTGGCTGGAAGGACTTCTATTTAATGTAATTGTCGTGCCATTTGGTCCTTTGTTCTTGTATCAGGGTGGTTCTTTGTAGAGCATCTTGTCTTATCTCATCAAGCTCGTTCAATTGTAATAGCCTCTATTTTTTAGCTTCATCTATTCCTAATTGCATGGTAGTTTTGAAGGTCTTTACCTGGAACTCTATTGGCAGTAGTACATGCTTCCCATATACCAACTCATACGGTGTATGGCCTGTTGTATTTCTCCAGGCTGTCCTGTAGGTCCACAAGGCCTCAGGAAACCTATCATCCCATTCTTTGTGATGCAGCTGAACAGTATTAGTGAGGATGGCCTCTATCACTTTGTTGGTCGATTCTACTTGGCCATTGGCTTGGGGGTGATAGGGTGAAGACTTTCTGTGTCTAATATTGTATTGTTCGGTAAGGGCCTTAACCAAATTTGAGGTGAATTTGTTCCTTGATCAGTGACTACCTCCCGAGGTACCCCGAAATGAGTGAAAATTTCCTCAAAGAGGAAATCTACAACAGATTGTTCATTGGATGAATACAGGGCCTTGGCTTCTACCCATTTTGTTACATAGTCTGTGAAATCTAACATGTACTTTTTCTTCCCGGACATGGGATTGATAGGTCCTACAAAATCTAAGGCCCATTTTTCAAAATGTTTGATTACTACTTGGGCTTGGAGTGGCATTTCATCGACTGATGTAGGTCTTCCCATTCTTTGGCAATCATCACAGCTGGCCATGTATTTCTTTTCATATTTAAAAATGGTCGGCCAATAATAGCCATATTGTAGGATTTTGTAAGCTATCCTTTTGTCAGCAAAGTGGCCTCCACATGGGTCATCATGGTAGGCTCTGAAGATATCCTGCATTTCATCTTCCCAGACACATCTTCTGATTACCAAATCAGGTCTCATTCGGTATAGGGTATCTTCATGCCACATATAATTGGCACTTAGCTAAATGACTCTCTTTTTTTCTCTGGATGTCATTCCTTGAGGCAGCTTTTTCGGTTACCAAGTAGTTGGCTACGTATGCATACCAAGGGGTGAAAGTAGAAATGGAAAATAAATTCTCATCCAGAAAATCATCATTTACTGGAGTACTGCCACCTGTATGGATAAGCCTAGACAGAAAATCAACAACCAAGTTATCTCTTCTAGGCCTATCTATAATAGTGATATTAAATTCTTGTAGTAACAAGATCCATCTAGTTACTCTAGCATTTGTAATAGGTTTATTCATTAGAAATCCGATAGCTGAGTGATCTGTGTGAACAAAAACTTCATATCCTGCTATATAGTGTCTAAACTTGTTGATGGCATGTACTACTGATAAGAATTCTTTCTCTGTGACAGTATAGTTTGCTTCAGCAAGTGAGAGGTTCTTACTAACAAAGTATATAGCATAGGGAATCTTCCCTTCCCTGTATCCTAATACAGCTCCCAAAGCGGTATCTAAGGCATCTGTATAGATATGGAAAGGAAGAGACCAATTTGGTCCTCTCAAAGCAGGAGCACTTGAAAGTTTTGTTTTTAAGATTTCAAAGGAGATTTGGCATTTCTCATCCCAATAGAACTCAACATCTTTCGTTAGTAGTTTGAAAAGGGGGAAGCTAGGTTTGTAAAATTTTGAATAAACCTCCTATAGTACCCGACATGCCCTAGGAAACTTATGATTTCCTTTTGTGAACTAGGGATCTTAATTTGGGAAATAATGTCGATTTTGGTGAGGTCCACTCTTATTCTGGTACCGGAGATGTGGTGACCTAGAACAATTCCTTCAGTAAGCATCATTCTTGATTTTTCGTGACTAAGTGAGAGGTTGGTCTCTCTGCATCTAACCAGTACCTTCTTCAAATTATCGAATGCCTGTTGGAAATCATCCCCATATACCGTGAAGTCATCCATGTAGACTTCCACACAATCATTGGTCAGATTGGAGAAAATAGCCAAGACAACCCTTTGAAAGGTAGCAGGGGTATTACATAACCCAAAGGGGAGAACCCTATAAGCATAGGTTCCCCAAGGGAAGGTGAATGTGGTATTTTCCTGGTCTTCTGGTGAAATTTTTATTTGGTTGTAGCCACTAAACCCATCCAGAAAAGAAAAGTACCTCTTCCCAGATAAAGTATCCAAGACCTGATCTATGAAAGGTAAAGGGAAGTAGTCTCTATAAGTGGCCTTGTTTAGTTCTCGAAAGTCCACACAAATCCTCCATTTCCCATTTTTCTTTGGTACAATAACTAATGGGGAGACCCATTTGCTATCTGATATAGGGTAAATGAAATTGGCTTGTAGGAGTTTTTGGAGTTCTTCCTTTACTATATCTTTCAAGGCTGGGTTCATTCTTCTCTGGGGTTGTCGGATAGGTCTGATTTCATCATTAGTGTAAATATGATGCATATATGTATCTGGGTGGATCCCTTTCATGTCAAAGTAATCCCATGCAAATGCATCGGATTTCCCCTGAATCATTTGTACCAGCTTTTGTTGTTGATCTATTTCTAGGCTAGCATTGATATACACGGACTTCCCAGGACTGATTTCTATAGTTTGGATAGTAGACTCCTTCCCTTCCTCTATTTGCAAAAGAGTGGCTATTGTAGAAGTGGAAGGGTGCCAAATTTCTTGAAATTCATAGCTAAAGATGTGTGTGTGGTTGGGGAAAGATTGGGGATAGTCAATGCATGCCGAAGCAGCCAAGAATAGACTTAGGATTTGTTCTTCAGAGTGTTCCTGTACTCCTTTTACTTGTTCAAGTGTCAACAAGGGTTGGGTACATTCCTCCTCCCCATACGGATTCTCCAACCAGATAGGGACTTCCGTGGTTGGTTGGGCGGGGGGGAAAAGGATAAGTTTCTAACTTTGAGTGCCATTGGAAATTGTCATTTATCTAGATTGAAAATTGATGAATGCATCAACAGTGGCCAACCAAGGTTGGCCTAGTACCACTTGGTGTCCTGGTTTGGGGGATTTGGGATGGATTACCAAGAAATCCACAGGGTATTCCCAAGAGGCCAATGTCATTGTTATATCATCTAAACTTCCTACTGGGGTGATGACTAATTTATCTGCAAGCTCTAGCAAAGTTTGTGTAGGTCTTAAGTGATCTAGTTGCAGTGTTTTCATAGTGTTTATTGACATCACATTTATTGCTTCCCCTAGATCAATCAATGTGTTAGGCAAGGCAACACCATTGATTTCTATGGTTACCACTGGGTTCCCTTGGTCACTATACTTGGAAGGAATTTATGTTATAAACTTGGATAACTATCCTACCACCCGTATGACAGGAGGTTCCTTCCTCTTTCTCCCTGGCTTTTTAATGCAAAGGTCCCTTGCAATTTTATCATAGATAGGTATGTCTTTAATGGCCTGTAGTAGTGGGATCTTTACACATATATTCTAGAGTTCAGTCTCTAGATTATGTTCTATAAGTTCCTTGGTTTTCTTTATGAGCAACCTTTCTGGGTAAGGGGGATTCACTTCATGGGGTGATTTTGTTGCAAAGGAGTTAGGAGAAGGGATTTCTTGTGGTACTGGAGTGTTTCTTTCTTCGTTCATTGGATCAGTCATCTGTTCTTCTCTTTGAACTGTTTGGGCACCTATTTGTTCTTCTTGGTTTGTGTGATTATGCATGTGTTCTTCTTGAATGACCATAGTGGGATTTGTTTTGTTTACAATCCTTCCTGACCTTAATTGAATTCCATTAAATGGAGCTGGTGTTATTACATATGTAGGAAAGGTTTGTACTTCAACGTTTTGTATAGGTTGTGTCGGTCTGTTATTTGGGTTGGGGATAGGTTGTGCAGGAATAGGAGTAGGCCGAGGAGGGTTTTGGATGGGTGCAACTTGCATTGGTTGCTGCATATTTGGATTCATGGGTAGTGCAAGTGGTTGTTGTGTTTGTGGAGGTGGAAAAAGAGCAGGGGGGTTAAAACCTAGGAGCAACTGTGAAATATTCGAAGGATATTGTGGATAGGTGGGAAAATTTGTTGGTTGAAAGGGGACATTTCCATATACAGGTCCTCTCCACCCCTGTTGCCAAGGTTGGGTTTGTGCTGACCATTGAGGATAAGACATGGGGGGTACCCATTGCTGTTGGGGGTATTATGTAATTGGGTCGGCAAACATGCTGGGGTTTTGCTATCTCCATGGTCTCCTAGGGGGGTAAGATGTCTCGAGTTCTCCTCCTCCCTTGAACATGGCCTTGAGTCTGGGGAGAGAAGGGAATTCATTAGTAGGATGGTTCTCTATGCAAATACCACAGAGTTCAATAACATTGAGGGGGCATTCCTTTTCAGGGTGTTTCCTCCTACACTGATGACAGAATATTTCTAATGCAACATTTTCTTCCTCTTGTTTTCTTTTAATTTGCATGGTATCTAATTGATAGATGATGGTGTGTAGGATATCTTTTTTAAAGTTTTCCAATAGATTTCCTAGCTCAATCCTTGTGACACCTCTGGATGTGGGTTTAGCAATTTTGTTGGTAGGGTCCCTTATACTTTTCCCTATTTTAGCTTGACTGTGAGAGTATCTTTTACAATACTCTGCTATGTTTGCAAATGGTTTTTGGTATATGTTCCCAGAAATCATAAGGTTTAACACTTCAATGCAATCGTCCCTCACACCCTTTAGAAAGATAGTCCTAACTGTAGTTGTATCTAAGGAAAACTGCTTAGTCTTTTGGTAATTGTATAAGAACCTTTCTAAGTAGTCTTCTAAGATTTCTTCTTCTGATTGTTGCATTTTGAATATATCATTCCTAGCATCCCTAGGTCTACAATAATCCTGGTATTTCTAGAGAAAGGTCTCCTTCATACCATCCCAAGACAAAATTGTGTGTTCCCCTAAGCTCATGAACCACCGTAGTGCCGAATCTTTTAGTGTGGCTGGGAAAATTTTTAATTTCTGAGCATTATCTGTGTAGTTATAACTCCTACACAATATGTCAAATTCAAATAAAAACGAGTCAAGGTCTTCTGTCGACATACCTATGAAATGAGGAAGTGAAGATAATGGAATGTTCTTCATAGAAACCTCTTTAGCCATATCCAGTATGGGGAATCCAAATGTCTCTGTTTCATTGGTTGTATTTTCCTCTTCTTCTGCCATGTCTCCAAACACTCTGTAGGGAGGTGGTGAATTTTCTCCACTGAGTGATGGTTCCACCACTGGGTTATATGGTATCTCTGGTTGTTCCAACATTTTGTGTGGCTTTCCAACAGCAGATGCAACCTCTTCTATTATCACCTCTGCTTCTTTTCCAGTTTCTCCTCTGGATGGGATCGCCAGTGTTGCCTCCCTTTCTTGCTACCTTATGTTTTTTATTTGGACAGTGGCTTCAGATATAGTACCTTTTACTGTTGTTGCAATTGTTGCCTTTGAGCTCTCTCCTCTAAGAATTTTTCCTGCACGAGTTTTTGATGAATTAGTATAAGGGGGGGTTTCTTTGTTGTTTGTTTTTCTATTTTTTCTGTGATTTTAGGAGCAAGAAATCTACCTTTATTATCCCTGTACCTACTCAGAAAAAAATCAAATCAATGAAAATGCAGATTCCTAATTAGAGGTAGGAGGACAACCTGACTTTGGGGCAACCCCACCAAAGTGGATGCATAGGTTCTTACCTTTCGTGTTACCATCTTCTCCCTGCCCTCAGATTATCCTCAAATCCAATCCAATACTTCATCAAACAAAAAACAATATGCTACCTGTTACCATTTACAACTCCCCGGCAACGGCGCCAAAATGTTGGTGCGTAAATATGTTCAATATATATCTCACACTCATTTAAATGTCAATCTGAGATTCGTAATCGAAAGATTCATTACACCATATGTGCCGAGAACAAGTAACCTATCTAATTCTGTTGCATATAGGAAATAATTAATAGCATAAAAATTCCATTTCTAAGATATCTAAATACTTCAAAGTCTATTCTGAACCTAAAAAGAGAAAACTGATAATGAAACCTAGACAAAAAGTCAATCAAAGAAATGTTTTCTCAGAGAAACAAGTATGTTCATGTTAGGCACTTGTATTGAAAAGATGAAATTTAAGAATCTTGTCTCTTGTAGCAGTTAAAACAATCAATTCCAACCATTCTGGAAACAAAAGCCAACTTGAATCTCATGTAATTCAACTAAACCATCACAAGGGAAATTCAAGATAATTGAAAGGCTTCATTACAGCACATGAAGATGAAAGATAAAGCCTCATGTTCCCTTGCAATACTACAATCATAAACTTAAAATATCAGTATCACACTTCAAATTACGAGATAGCTATCGTCAACATATGAGAATAAAATGTCTATTCGATATAACACTTGTTGTTACACACCAATCCAAAATAATGAACTCGATGCTCAATCCTGAGAATGAATTAAAGATTAATCACACACACATGCTATTGTAAACTATCCACACAAACACACAGAACACATACAATGAGGTTTACCTTAGTTGGGGTGGTGGGCCCTTGCCGAACCAACAAGGAACCTCTTAAGGAGTTAACAAACTAAAACTTTCACTCACATCCAAGAATTGACATGAAAGATCTTCTGTATTAATTCAACTGGTAAATTGGATCAACAGTCTTTTACTTCATACATAACGACGATAAGTACTGTCTGATTCTTATCGTATATTTCTTACATTTCTCTCTACACAACATCCCTTATATAAGGTAAGCCGATACTACCAATATTTATGGATAAACATTAAACAGTTCAGGAAATTCCAGAATTAAGATTTACATCGAATTTTGAGGAGTCGACTCCATCCTCATGACACGAAGTGCATGAGCGATGGAGTCTCTTGCAACTAGAAAACGGATTCAGACGCTTCTATCCAATTGTCTTCTCGAAATCTTCACCATTATCCCGATCCAACTGACACATTCTAGAAACAGAGGTTTTGGTACCGGATTGCACACAGTCATGAGTCTAGTACCGGAATAGAACAGAGCAAGGAGTACCAGAATAGCGACACCTTGGTGCCGGAATGGAGTTGATACCAGATCAAAACTGTCTTGGATACTAGAATGGATTTGGTACCGGATTACATGGTGTCTGGTAGTGATGAATAGACTGCTTCATAAATCAAATTATTAGAACTATACAAAATAAAACACTTTCAATCGAATTAATTTAAGAAAGTTAAACAAACATGCTTTAGATCACCAATTACCTCTTGTAGACATGACATGGCTATTAGGCAGGTATTTTGGGAGGGAATAGTCCAGTGTAGTTTTATAACAGAGGAAAAAAGGCTTAGATATAGGGAAAGATAGGGTATTATCTTATGTCAAAATGGAGACTCAACAATGTGCCTCTTTTACATTTTTTTCCCTTCTATTTAACTCTTAATATATATATATATATATAGAAACACCAAATATTAACTTTCAAATCATTTGTATAATACTTGGTGGACAAGAAGGCAGGAAATTCAAATAGTAGGATTTATATCTAGAAAAGATCACTTAACTGGAAAGGTGTATCTTTTATCCAATGATCCAATGGAAAGTTTGGTTGTTGGAGCAAATAGTTTTTAATTTCACAAGTGAAAGTCTTGGGAAAATATCCATTGATACATCATACATGTTTAAATTTGAAAACAAACTAGTTCTAGGTATTTTGTACAAATTTAATTTCTTATCCTTTGTTGATTTTGATTATAATATTATTATTAGGTTTATTCTTATTAAGTGAAGAATGTTTCTATGAATTACTTTTCTTGCATTAAGTTTACACACATTATATAAAATACGTGAAGATCTAAGTTTATAGTATTACTATTAGTGAATAGGGAAATCTATTTACATTGTTTGAGAAAGCCTCCATTAATATTTTATTTAAAAGAATTGAAAGCTTTAAATTTTTATGAGCATAAATTTCACACTATAAATTTATATGAACTTGAAATTGACATTTTAGAAAATTTTACTAATATAAATTGAAGGGAAATGAAAATATCAAACCATTATGAATTTTGTGTTTTATAGGGAAGGGAGAACATCAAATTTCGACATTTTTTTGTCTCCGTGAAATTTTACTTATTTTCCTTGTTGTATTAGATACTTTTTAGTGTTTTGAAAGGTGGATATTCAATACAAAGTGAAAAAAAAAACTAAATAGAATCGATCGCAAAATTCTTTACACTAAATTGTGCTAGTTAAGCAATCCCAATTCCAAAGTGTTGATGATGACATGTACAATTTTAAACCATGTGAGTGTTATTGTTAATATAATAATCAGTATTAAGAATATATCATATCATTTAAAAATAAAAATAAAAACTTCTCATGGTCTTTCACGTTCAACTTTATCTTTCAAAGTTCCAATATCATTGAAATTAATACTTCCATGTGCATAAATTTTATAATCCATGTCTAAATCGAGTTGAATGTTACATTTTGCTAATAATGACAAGTTCAATATTATAATGATATATTATGAAAATATGGAAATCATAAACCTTTTTATGTGTGAAAATAAATATTGGCAGTAAATAATAGGGTTTCCGTAGGCTCTAAATTTATTAGGAGTATGGGGCGATGATTGCATGATTGGTTTCTAAAGACCACTTCAAACCTAACCCTAATGATTCCATAGCCCCATTTGCTCCATTATGTTTCTATGAGTTCCAATTTGGTTTTCTCTCTCTACAATTTACTAGTCAATCTAACCACTAGCCATAAACCCTAATTTACATGGCCTATGAAGACTCTCGCACTATTATGGAGAAAATATCATGGGTGGATAGTAAGATATCCCTAGGATATACCTATTGATCCTAGACAGATAGATGGATATAATTCTATGGATTTCCTTTAGACTCAAGCAATTGGATTCATAATTAAACTAATAAATGGTGGGATGGCATACCTTTTCCTGAAGTTTGTCCTTCATATGCCCTAGTTGCTGTAGTCCTAAAGTTCCAGCTCCAACCTATACAACCTACTCCTTGCACACAAGAGACAAGCAATTCCTTCCTACTTGTCCTCTTACCGTTAGAGTCCTAGATCTATCTTGGATCTAACTTGATCTATAAGAAAATAAATCCGATATGAACATTCATGCATGAAATACAAATATTCATAGGGAAAAACCAATGATATATTAATTCAAATGACAGAAGTACATCAATACAATTACCTCTTGATGTAGATGCACTCCTCTTGGCCCCTTGCTCCTTGCTCCTCCTCAACTCTTCAACCAAGCTAGACAACTTGACTGCAACTAATGTATATGGAGAAGCACCTATGAATTTTGGTAGCATAGATCTGTAAATGATTCTTCCTCCTCATGCGAAAGATTTTCCTTCTTTATATATATCCTTGGAAAAGTCTTGGGAGAGATTCTAGATCTTGTAGAGACCAATGTATACTTGAATGATGTGAGTTCCAAGGCTCATCCCATGAATAGCCAACTCATCCCTCACTCACCTCTTCAAAACTTTGCGAATTTAGAAGGTTGTAGTGGGTTTTGCGGGTTGCACTATAGATGAACATCAATGCATCACTTCTTGTCCATGTATGACAAGCGACACCCTAAAAAAATGACCTAAATATTAAGTTAGAGTTGTGTCTTAGCTTTCATCTTCTAATGTATTCCCCTCTGGCCCTATAGGGCAGAAATTAAGGCTATAAAAAATGCCCCCTAATGTGTGAGGTTAGGAAATGAATGGATGGCCAAAACACATTACAATAAAATAATATCCATGTGAGGCAGTGTGAGGAGAGAAAAAAATGTATGGTGGTCAAAGAGTACTTGCAGTCAAACAACAACAATAAAATCATATAGAGACCATCCCCATGGTATACATACTTACTCTAAAGAGTATCAAAGCATGGCCACCAAACAATAGACTGCAGATCCATGACATGAAATGCAATACCATGGCCATAGAAGAATACACATTGGATCCATGTCATCAAAAATATCATAGACATAAGAAAATACATTGTGGATCTAAGTCATCAATATGATCATAACCACTAGAAAATACAATGTGGATCTATGTCACAACATATATATCAAGAAGACAATGAACATTGAGGAGAGTGCCCCCGAAGTCTTCAAATTATTCATATACAAGTGATACACTCCATCACAACTTGGGAGGGGATGTTGTAAAGGAATTTTGTGTCCCCAATCCCAAGGTATTCATCCCAAACTCTGATGGTATGAATCTACAACATGCGAATAGATGAGTTGATGTCGATCATGGTAGAAACTGTATGATTACAGGTTATTTATGTATACCATTAATAGACGTGAGGGGACCCAACGATGAGGAATATGGACCCCAAGGTACCTATTTCAATCTAGTGAGTATGAATAGCGGATTTGATGTCAAACACTTGTAGAATCAATCGATAAGGACTCAATCATGAAAACCCACTGTTGATTGTGAGGAGGCCTACCACTGAGGACTACAAGCTCCAAGCTACTAGCTAGTTTCTATATCCCTCTCCTAGATAATGTGTTGAAGTCGATAGGAAGAGATTTGTTGAAGGAGGGCCTTAATGTATCCCCCATAAATTGAAATCAAGCATACATTGAAATATGATGTGAAGAGAGAGTATCACCAAGTACAACTAACACAACGATGGATGAATCGAAAATTTAACTAAATAGTAGATGGTCTACTCAGGCTTAAACTTCCCTTGAACATATAGCATGACACAATGGTGACTTGGAAGCAAGACTCTGATGAATATAGTGCAACAACAAAAGAGGCATTGAAGCTTAAATACAAGCGACCTTTATAGAGAAACTCTTCATTGTGCCAAGAGTACCCTGGAGTAGCTTCTGGATCTTGTTGCAGTTTTTGGATTAGGATGGAAATTTTTGGGTCTTGCAACCATTCATGGCGAACATCCTGAATCCATTCAATGACAATGAATGAGAGGGAAAAGAGGGATCCTTCATCTTCATATTTATTGGAAATAGCATCAACCACCACATTTTCTTTGCCATTCTTGTAAATAATCTCATAATCATATGCAAACAGCTTGGTCACCCTTTTTTCCTACTTCGGGGATGAAATTCATTGTTCCAGGAAATACTTAAGGCTTTGATGATATGTTTTAATTTGTAAGTGTCTTCCCAATAGATAAGGGAGACAGAGATCCAATGCATGTAAAATTTCCAACATCTCCTTTTCGTAAGTGGATTGGCCCAAATGTCACTCCGACCATTATTTGTTGGTGAAAGCCAAAGGTCATCCTTCTTGCATGAGGACTACCCTGATTCCTTGCCCAGATGCATCACATTCCAAAACAAAGAGTGAAAACAGGTAGTGCCAATACAGGAGTAGTGCACATAGCTTCTTTCAAAGCCTAGAAGGATTATCCTACAATTGGAGTCCAACTGAAAGGATTATTTTTAAGGAGAGCTATTAGAGGAGCCACAATTTTTCCATAATTATGAACAAACTTTTGATAATAGCTCGTTAAACCCAAGAAACCAAGTAGATTTTTAAGAGTCTTAGGGTGGGGCCAATTCTGCATAGCTTCAATATTTTTAGGATCCACCCTTACACCATCCTTGCCCACAATATGACCCAAATACTCAACTTCAGGGGCACCAAAAGCACATTTAGATTGTTTGGGAAAAAAAATTTGCTAGGAGATGAGATGGAGAAATTGATCCACATGAGTGAGATGGGATTGCCACGTTTTACTATATATGAGAATATCATCAAATAATATTATCACAAAGTGATGGAGGAAAGGACGAAAGACATGATTCATGAGACTTTGAAAAGTGGAGGGTGCATTGCAAAGACCAAAAGGCATGACCAAAAACTCATAAAGGCCCTCATGAGTGTGAAAGGCAGTCTTGGGAATGTATTCCTCTTTCATACATATCTGGTGGTAGCCAGAACAGAGGTCAAGTTTGGTAAAGTATTGATCCCCACTGAGTTCATCTAGAAGGTCATCTATAATGGGAATGGGAAATTTTTCCTTGATGGTCAATTCGTTGAGGGCACAGAAATTAGGACACATGAGCCAAGTGCCTTCCTTCTTGAGGGCCATGACTATAGGGGAAGAATAGGGGCTAGCACTAGGACAGATAAAACCTACTGCCAACAATTCTTGGAAAATTTTCTCAATTTTGTTCTTTTGAGAAAAAGGATGATGATAAGGGAAAACATTGGGCAAAAGAATTCTAGGGATCAAAGGAATGTAATGGTCATGGGCGCTTCGAGATGGGCGGAAGGCCTTGGTGATTTTGGAAAACATGGGAATGTTGGGACATGATAGCTTGAAGGTCTGGGTGCACAAAGGGAGTTTCAACGACTTGAAAGGAATGGATTTGGAGAGCCTGTTGTAATGCCTTGGAATTTATATGATTGTCCTTCATTGTGGAATTGCATGGTTAAATCCTTACAGTCCATGGTTAAATCCTTACAATCCTTATCAATTGCATGGTGTGAAGCCATTCAACACCAAGGACAATGTGGAGAGCCTGTTGTAATGCCTTGGAATTTATACGATTGTCCTTCCTGGTGGAATTGCATGGTTAAATCCTTACAATCCATGGTTAAATCCTTACAATCCTTATCAATTGCATGGTGTGAAGCCATGTCAATAGAAAACATGTGATATTTCAAGTTGTATTTACCAATTAGTAGGAGAACATTTTCACAACGCTCCCCACATTTCATTGAACCTCCATTGTAAATCATGATTTGAAAATGGTTGAAAGCACGGATATAACAATTGATTTCTTGGGCAAGGCGATGATGAATAAAATTATGAGTGTTTCCACTGTCAACTAGGATGATGATTTTCTCGTTCTTAATGTAACCAATCAATTTGAGGGTTTGGGGAGCAGAAAAACCCGTGAGAGCATTTAACGAAATCAGTGGTTCAAATTTGGGAGGATCAGAGGGCGGAGTGGGATCATCTGTCTAGGGTAGATTGGCTTCAGGTGCAACCTCAACCTCTTCATCAACAACATCCTCTGAAATGGCCATAAAAGTTTTATGTTCTTTACACTTGTGCCCAAGAAATTATTTATCATCACAATTATAACAAAGACCATTGAGTTGGCATTCATTCATTCTTCCTATTTTAATTTTTGGACCTTGAGAGGAGGGGCCTGAGGGGAAAGGGTGGTGTGTTTAGGGCAGGGAACAAAAATGGTTTTTCTACTCTAGGCTAAGATGACCTGTTGTGCCTCCTTGGAACATTTAGTGCCTTCCAATCAAGTCTATGGGTGAGCCACGAGGACCTAGGATTTGATTTCATCCTTGAGGCCACTAATAAAGAATTCCCAGAAGAAGGAATTTGTTGTACCTTCCGTGTGAAAATCTAGGTGCTCAAAGGTAGCAATAAAATCTTCCACTATGTCAGACTGTTTCAATTTGGTGAGACATCCTAAATGGTGGGTGTCTGTGTCAAGGTATTCATACAACTCAGCAACAAACTATGTCCAAGAAACATACCCTTAGCATGCATTTCTACGCCATTGCCACCATTACAAATCCAAATAGAGAATTTTGTAATGAAGCTTGGTCAACTCATCAGTAATGCCATGCAAGGAGAAATCATATTCCATCTGAGTAACCCAAGCTTGTAGATCCAAGCCATCAAATTTGTTCACCTCGACTCTAGGAAGACAGGGTTCATGAGGTAGGGAGTTGGAATGACAATGCATAGTTGGTTGGAATCAACACCTTCAATATAGAGGGGTGGGTCGAAAGAGGAAGGACCTGGGGATTTTTTTATGAATTGGTGGAAATTGGTAGTGAGGTCTTTAATTTGGCTACTAAGTTGTTCTTGGATGAGGTCCATTTTGGCATGAAGGGAAGGACTGCCATTATTCACTTTGGTCTGAAGGGTAGTAAGGTCAGTACTCAGCTTCTAATTGGTTTCTTCTTGGCAGGTCGAAGCCATGGAATAAGTGGGAAATAAGGGTGTTGGAGAAGGGATGGGTCCACAAGGTAAAACAAAAGGTTAAAAACACTAGGTATCACAATGATTAGGAAGAAAAGAGGAATCCAATGAGCTATGTTTCAAATAAAGGTGCGGGCAGGCCCAATGACGCAGGCATGCCCTCACTAAGGCACGTCTGCTCACAGGACCATTCTCCTTCCTCGGCCCGAAGAAGTTTGAAATTCTTCTATTTCCCTATCGGGAAATCTTCCTCCCACAGGAAACTCTCTTCGAAATCCCCCTCTCCTCTATCGGGGTTTCCTCTATCAGGGTTTTGACACCCACGATGCTCTGGAAACTTGGAACGCTGATCCCCAATCTCCAATGCGCCCCTTTGTTGCCTCAGCCCGCTTGGCTAAGCCTTTAGTCCATGCGACCAACTCTTATATGACCCAGCAATAACCTCGTCGGGATTTCAGGGTTTATGATGTCGAAATGCCCACATTCCCGAGACTCGCGATTTCCCAAATCGCGATGCACCCTTTTCAAGATAGCCCTCCGGCTATAGGCTTCGCACCATATGACTGTAACCTGTGACCACGGTCTCACCCCGTCGGGGCTATAGGAATTTTAATGCTACAAAACACTTACCCGTGGGGTTCTTTATCTCTTGAACGCCGATTCTTCATTCGGATAAAACCTGCCTTCCACTATGGCTCCTCCCTTAGCCGCTATACCGACGGTTGTCACCCACTGATCGGGGTTTCCTAGATCGCGATTTCCAAGTGCACGAATCACTTGTCACTGGGATCCTTGATTTCCTGATGAACTCCAAATGCCAATGGGTTTACTCCTTGTCGGGACTTTCTCCGATGGCACAGATCTCTGCCACACATCCTCTAATATGAACGGTTCAGATCTTGTCGGGAAATCAAGGATCGTGATTCTGTGTGACAAGATTTCTGTGTGCTCGAAAACTCCGATTCTCCGATTCCCGACTCTCTCTAGGGTTCTGACATGCATCCCAAATGATGGACGACCCATATCTTCTTGGGGTTTCGGGGTTTCTATTGTTGAAAAACACTCGACCGCGGGATTCTAGATCCTTCAAATCCCGATGGGAACTCTCGTGTGACTCTTGTCAGATACAACGACTGCTGGGTAACTGGTCCATGATCCAATGCTTCACGACCTCTGGAGCTTGAACTCCCAATGCGACCGTAACCTCTTCACTCCTTCGATAAATCCAATGGTTGACGGGATACTATTGATCTCCTCTACGAGATTCTGACCGTCCACTTCCTTCTCGGGTATCTTCTACGAACACTGGTTCTTCTACGTGTAACTTTGCAGCGCCTATTCAATCACTTTATGCACAAACTCTCGGTGCTTCTCCTCGATAGATTTGGAAGCCTTATCCCTCCTGAGATTTCCTCAATTGCTTCAACCTCAAAGAGGTTCTTTGAACACACCCCTTGCAGCAATTCTCAACCACTTCTAAGTGTTGAGTTCTCTTGACTCTGCGCACACCTGCAGCAGTAGTCCTTCAGCACTTTGCTCAGTTTTTCATGACTGAGACTCTCCTTAGCCTGTGCACTCCTTGCATGGTTTTAGCAACCCACTTTCACTTCTGAGTGAATTGAGAACAAGAGCTTAACTCCCTGAGCCTTCTGTCAACGCACTCCTTACAGACGACTCCAACTGCACTCCTTGCAGGAATCTTTGCTCAGAAAGAGAAACAATTGTAACTACTTCACTTCCTCTCAGATTTCAATCTCAACACATGAAATCATATATACAACATAACAACAAATGCATAACAGGAAGAAATTCTCATAGATAGAGCATTCAACACACATACACAGAGAATAACAAAACAGCCATGAATCTGAATCAACTTCTTCTATTAATTCAAGATCTGTACATGGATGTCTTCTACAATCCTCTTCTATTATCCTATGCCCTAGACTCTTCTTTTTCCTACTAATGTTACAATGATACAATGAGGGTGTCTATATCCCGTTTCCCTCCTTCTAGAACTATCTAATCTAAATATTCAATTCTACCTACTTACATTTACTACTTATAAATGCCTCTGGCTATCTCAGACGAGAGCGTATGGCTCGAGGTCTGATTACATTTTACCAAAGTGCCTTCATTAAATGATCTCATTTATGTTCGTGCATCAGCTTCAAGGGAAAATTTAAAAATTCAAAAACTTGCGCTGGACGTCTTCCAGTTGTCTTTTGCTTCCACATTGGTTTTGCTTGTCGTGAGGGATGCTCCTGCATCATACTCCCTCGCTTGAAAATTTGCATGGGATCCTGTCCATGAGCTCCTGCATAGTATGTCCATGCCTCAAAATTTCTGCTTCTGTCTCCCAACTGGCATCTTCCACTGGATGGCCTTTCCACTTGACCAAATATTCAAAATATTCTTTCCTTCTGGTTTTCTTACCCACTCTTTTATCCAGTATCTGCTCCATCTGTGGCTTCTCTGCAATTGGCATTTGCTTCTACCACTGAACCTCTGGTTGATTATCACTTTCTCCTGCTTCATCAGCTTTATATGGATATAAATACGAAATATTACAAATCAGAGATATTCCAATGCCCTCTGGTAACTCGATCTCATAAGCATTCTCCCCCATCTTCTTCAAGACTTTGCATGGTCCGATTTTCTTCATTTTTAGCTTGTTGTATGTTCCTCTCGGGAACCTTTCCTTCCCCGAATGTGCCGGAACTAGATCGCCAACTTCAAACTGAAGTTGTCTCCGATGCTGATCTACTCTGTGCTTGTATTCCTGACTTGACTTCAATAGTCGCTCCTTCACCTGGCTGTGAAGTTCCTTCATCGCTTCAGCAAATTCTCCTGCACTAGCACTGCTAGTATCAGTCTGTTCTGAATCCCTTAGTTCATAAAATCCTCTTGGTTGCCTCCCATAGACAATCTGGAATGGAATTTTTCCTATGATCCGATTTACTGAGTCATTGTAAGAAAACTCTACCTGTGGCAATATATTGTCCCAACTACTATGGTGCTCCATCACCAAGCTTCTCAATGAGTCTCCTAGACTCCTATTCACCGCTTTCGTTTGCCCATCCGTCTGAGGATGATAAGCAGAACTAAACATCAAATTCATTCCCAGCTTCTTCCACAATGTCCTCTAGAAATTCCCTATGAATTTTGTGTCTCTATCCGAAACTATGCTTTTCGACAATCCATGAAGTCGAACGATCTCTTTGAAAAACAAATTTGTGATGTGAGTCGCATCGCTGGTCTTCTGGCATGGGATAAAATGTGCCATTTTGGAAAACCTGTCAACCACCACAAAGATCGAATCATGTCCTCTTTGCGTCCTAGGCAATCCCAATACAAAATCCATGTTGATCGCTTCCCATGGTCTTTCGGGTATGGGTAATGGTTGATAGAATCTCGCATTCTGCTTCTTGCCTTTGAATGCTGGCAAATTCTGCACTTGTCAACGAACCTCTTGACGTCTGTTCGCATCCTCGGCCAAAAGTATGCTTCGCTTAGCTTTGCAAATGTCTTGTCGTGGCCAAAATGCCCTACCAATCCACCACTTGTGCTTCTCCTTTAACAGATTCTCCCTCATGGAGCAATTCGGAATGCACAGTTTGTTGCCTCTGAACAACAATCCTTCTTGGACCATATAGTCTATCCAAGGGATTTTGTCTCCAAGAACTGGATTCTCAATTGCTTCATATGCTTCTGCAAAATCTGGATCATCTGCATACATGTCCCTCATATCATCAAAGCCTAACGTCCTTACTTTGAACTCCTGCAACAACAAACATTTCCTGCTCAAAGCATCAGCCACTTTGTTAGCAGTACCAAAAATATTTTTTATTACAAAAGTGAAATTTTGCATGTATTCAACCCACTTAGCATGCCTCTGATTCAACTTTTCTTGTTGAGTTACAAACTGTAATGCATGGTTATCACTATATAAAATAAGTTCCTTTGGAATCAAATAGTGCCTCCATTTCTTCAATGCCTAGACGATGGCATAGAATTCCTTATCGTACGTGGAATACTTTTCTTTTGCCTCATTTAGCTTCTCGCTGAAATATGCAATTGGTCTATCCTCCTGACTCAAGACTGCTCCTATGGCAAACCTTCTTGCATCACATTTCACCTGGAATGCCTTTTCAAAATCTGGCAACACTAGAATTGGTTACTCTGTAATCTTTCGTTTCAACAAATTGAAATTCTTCTCAGCCTCTTTCATCCAGTGAAAAGATTTATGTATTTTCTTCACTGTATCCATCATTGCTGCACTAATTCCACTGAAATTTCTAATGAATTTCCGGTAGAAACTAACCAAACCATGAAAACTTCTCACCTCGAAAATATTTCTCGGTGATGGCCAATTCTTAATTACGTCCACCTTTTCTGGATCCATCTTCAACTCATTAGCTGAAATAACAAACCCCAAATAAATAAGTTATGTCTTCATAAATGAGGACTTTTTCATGTTAATCAGCAACTTCTCCTGCTGTAATCTCTTCATCACAATAGCCAAATGCTTCAAGTGTTGATCCTTTGTCTTGCTGAAAACCAATATGTCATCTAGATACACGATGACAAATTTCCCAATGAACTCCTTCAGGACTTCATTCATCAACCTCATGAAGGTACTCAGTGCATTCATCAAACCAAATGGCATGACAAGCCATTCATACAAACCTTCGTTTGTCTTGAATGTTGTTTTCCACTCATCACCTTCTCTCATACGAATCTGATGATATCCACTCTTCAAATATATCTTTGAAAAAAAATTTGCTCCACTTAAGAAATCCATCAAATCATCCATTCTTGGCAATGGGAATCTATACCTGATAGTTATCTTATTTATCGCCTTTGAATCAGTGCACATCCTCCAGCCTCCATCTTTCTTCGGACTGAGTATTGTTGGAACAGCACACGGACTCAAGCTTTCCCTGACCAAGCCTTTGTCCAACAACTCTTGGACCTGTCTTTTAACTTCTTCATTCTCTTGTAGCGTCAATCTGTACGCGGCTTTGCTTGGCAAACTATCTCCTGGTATGAGGTCTATCTGATGACTCACACTCCTCATCGGTGGCAACGAACGAGGTAGTTCGTCCACTGTAATATCAGTGAACTCTTCCAGCAGTTCCTGAACTTCTTCTGGCAACTCGTCCACCTTTGTGCTAGTCAGAACAATTCTCAGATTTCTGACCACAAAGAATTGTGTATCCTCCTTCCTCTTAACTTCTGTAAGAAGTTCCTTCCCACTCATGAGAAGTACCCTGTTGCTTACTTCCGATTTCGCTTCTTTATCCTCAATCAGATACAATGTGTGGTTTCTCCCATTCTTCTCCAGGGTATATGTGTTCATTCTCCCATCATGAATCACATTTCTATCATACTGCCATGGTCTTCCCAGCAATAAATGACAAACATCCATAGGAATAACATCACATAAAATTTTATCATTATATCTTCCTATCTTGATGTCAACCAAACACTGTTTAGTGACATTTACCTAATGTCCCTTCTGTAGCCATGAAACCTTGTATGGACTTGGATGATCAGTTGCCTCCAGCTCCAACTTTTCTACCATCTCAGTTGAAATGAGATTATCTGTGCTTCCGCTGTCCACAATGACCTTGCACACTGTTGTGGGGAATTGCACCCTACGGACTAACAAGCTAGGGCTTAAACTTGCATGCAGATCATGACCCTTAAGAAATTGCTTTTAACCTTCTACCCCAAACCTAAAACCCTTTTTCACATGCAATCGTGGAAAGAACCAACTAACCTTTTTAATCGATGGTTGGTGTAGATCCTCCGTTGCGCTTTATCCCCTTGCTTCTGCTGCTCCTTCCAAAAAGCGATCCTGCAATCAAGACAAAACTACGCATGCATGCTATTGTTCTACTAGAGGGTTAGAGATTAAGCATAAATCGAATAAAACATATAAGACTCATGCATTTGGGACGGGAAAAGTATCTTTTTATTAATATAAAGATGAATCAACTTACAATGATTATAGAGACCGACCACTGTTCCTCGATCCTGATCCTGGGCTCCTCCTCTTCTTTGTCCTCCAACTGCTTTGCTTGAATTCTCCTAAAGCTTGAGGAAAGGCTAAAGGGTTGGG
>JZKD02S0095685.1:261457-283931 GCA_000966675.3 Picea glauca | reverse complement strand
CTTCGAGCCAATCTCATATACCCCATTTCAGATAGTCAATGGGTATCTCCACTTGTCATAGTTCCCAAGAAAAATGGTAAGTGGAGGATATGTGTAGGCTTCCGGGAGTTAAACAAAGCCACCCATAGGGATTATTTTTCCTTACCATTTATTGATCAGGTGCTGGATACCTTGTCTGGAAAGAAGTATTTTTTGTTTTTGGATGGGTTTAGTGGTTACAACCAGATACAAATAGCACCCGAAGACTAGGAGAAGACCACTTTCACCTTCCCTTGAGGCACATATGCTTATAGGGTGCTCCCTTTTGGACTTTGCAATGCCCCAACCACTTTTCAAAGAGCTGTCCTAGCCATTTTCCTTGACTTGACCAATGATTGTGTGGAAGTCTACATGGATGACTTTACAGTCCATGGACAAGACTTCCAAGAAGCATTGACCAGTCTAGAAAAAGTCTTGATTAAGTGTAAGGAAACTAATCTTTCCTTAAGTAATGAAAAATAAAAAATGATGCTCACTGAAGGTATTTTTTTGGGACATCACATTTCCGGTTCTGGAATGAGAGTTGATCCGGAAAAGATTTATATCATCACACAAATCAGAATACCTTCCTCACAAAAGGAAATCCACATCTTTTTAGGACATGCTGGCTACTATAGAAGATTCATTCTGAATTTTACAAGCCTAGCTACCCCTTTATTCAAATCATTATCTAAAGAAGCCGAATTTAAGTGGAATGATGAATGGCAAATATCTTTCTAAATTATAAAAAAAAAATTGTCAACTACCCCTGTATTAAGAGGACCAAATTGGTCCCTTCCTTTTCATATTTGTACCGATGCCTCAGACACAGCCCTTGGGGCAGTCCTTGGAAAAAGAGAAAATCAAATGCCCTATGCTATTTACTTCGTCAGTAAAAATCTGTCTCCAGCTGAAGTTAATTATACGGTCACAGAAAAAGAATTGCTAGCTGTAGTCCATGCTATCAATAAATTTAGACACTATATTACAGGATATCAAGCTTTTGTACACACTGATCATTCAACCATCAAATTCTTAATGAACAAACCTGTAACAAATCCTAGAGTTACATGATGGCTCTTATTATTACAAGAGTTCAATATCAACATTATTGATAGACCTGGTAAAGATAATCTTGTGGTTGATTTCTTATGTAGAATGATTCATCTGGGAGATAATGCACCGGTAGAAGATAACTTTCCTGATGAAAATTTATTTGCTATTTCTACATTCACTCCGTGGTATGAAGATGTCGCTAACTATCTTGTGACAGGGAAGATGCCTCAGAAATTGTCTCCTAGAGAAAAACAAAAATAAATTCAACTAAGTGCAAATTACATGTGGCACAATGATTGCCTCTACAAAACAAGACCAGATTTGGTGATCAGGCGATGTGTAAGGGAAGATGAAATTCATGATATTTTGCAAGCCTTCCATGATGGTCCTTGTCAAGGATACTTCGCAGGCAAGAGGATTGCTTACAAAGTTCTGTAATCTGGTTACTACTGGCCCCATATTTTCAGAGATTCTAAAACCTATGTATCCAATTGCGATGAATGCCAACGAATGGGTAAGCCTACTACACGAGACCAAATGCCACTTCAAGCCCAAGTAGTTATTGATCCTTTTGAGAAATGGGATTAGATTTTGTAGGGCCCATTAACCCTGCATATAAAAATAAAAAGTATATACTTGTATGCACTGACTATGTGACTAAATGGGTTGAAGAAAAAGCTTTACCAGCTGCAAGTGAACAATTAGTGGTAGATTTCCTTTTTAATGATATCTTTACTAGATTTGGTGTACCTCGAGAAATTGTGACTAATCAGGGAACTCAATTTACCTCTCATCTTAGTCAAATCTATTACAGAACAATACCAAATCAAACATAGGAAATCTACACCCTACCATCCATAGGCAAATGGATAAGTAGAATCTACCAACAAAGTTATTGAGTCCATTCTTACCAAAACAGTACAGCTGCACCATAAGGATTGGGCTGACAGATTATTAGAAGCCTTATGGGCTTATAGAATCACCTGGAGGAATACAACAGGACATACACCCTATGAGTTGGTGTATGGGAAGCAGGTGCTTCTTCCCATAGAATTCCAGATCAAAACCTTCAGGACTGCAGTACAAGTTGGCATGAACTTGGATGAATCCCAACAACAAAGACTCTTGCAGCTTAATGAGTTGGATGAAACCAGGCAGGAAGCACTTCAAAGAACTACCCTCATTCAAGAACATAGAACAAAATGGCATGACAAATATCTCAAAAAGAAAAATTTTTAACAAGGAGATTGGGCCCTATTGTATGACAGCAGATTCAAGAACTTCAAAGGTAAGTTAACTACCCGTTGGATGGGACCTTACAAAATTGACACTGTCTACGATAATGGTTCAATCAGGATAAAGACAATTGATGAACAACAGACACCACTACTTGTGAATGGTCATTGGTTGTGAGTTTACAACAAACCCTTGTCAAAAGAAGAATTCCTGACTCGTATACTACAAAATTCAGATATGCAGATGATCAGTAAGGAAGGAGACCCTCCTACTGATCCACATTGATTGATTGGTTTATTTGAAATTTTTGTACATAGTTGTGGATCGAATTTTGTTAATAAGCTGAAGGTAACAAGAGATTCTTACCTCCTTTTGTTTTACTTTCACAATTTTTTTTCTTTTTTTTTGTAAGTAAATTTCTATAATTTATTTGATCCTTCACAATCTTGCTAAACATCAGTTTGTAGGCATCAACAATATTCTATTCTGCTTTGGTACCAGAAATCTTGTTCTGGTCCGGTACCAGCAGTTCGGTACCAGTCTGGTACCAGAATTCTGTCCTTCTACAGTACTATCAAGACACATTACCCAATTGACAAAGCATGCTACGCATATTTCAAAATCTTATGTCAATTAATCTGAAGTATGAAGCCATGGAAACAACCACTTAAGCTGGAACCAAGAAGTCGAATGCAGTATCAAATGGCAACCCTTGTGAAGCAATAATTTCTTTTGGTTCTATTTACAACTAAAGGGAAGTATTTTAATTTCTTTTGGTTCTGTTGCTAGTTAAAAATAAGTATTTTAATTTCTTTTGGTTCTGTTGCTTAAAAACAAAATAAAAAGAGGGACACAATCTTTACCTATGATTGCTCAAAGAACCATAATCCGCTTCAAAGACTAGAAGTTGCCTTTATCCAGTATTTCAGAATGATTTAAAGGAAAAAAAATATATTAGCCTATAAGTAACTATCTCACCCTAACTAGACTTCAATAGTATTCATTGGATTATCTTATTAAAGAGTAACATATGAGTATATGAACACTCTCTACCATGGGCACACTAGAAAAACTTTTATGGAAGAGGATGTAGCAATACCCTAAGGAAACTTTAGGTCATTCTCTTATGGACAAATTCAGACAAAATTATACATCTGGATCACTCGAAAGAAATAATGTGTATAAAAAGTTTATTTCCCCCCCAGACAAATATTTAAAAGACATTCAAAAGAAGAGTATATGCCTTCCAACCCAATACCATCCCAGCCTGTAAAAAGGTTTTTAGATGAGCCTCCCCTATCACCATGCAAAGCACTCTTTAATAAAAACCAAAATAGGTGACTATGGACAAGAAGCCTCTAATGGAAAAAGGGTTTAAGAGACTAACCCGCCGGGATACTGAACAGGTTTGCTGGCAGCGAGTACCGGTCTGTGGTATGACTAGGCAAACCCATAAGTGTACTGAACATGCCTGTTGGTAATGGGGCATTCTACCTGGGGAAGGCACCTCTCACTAATTATCACAACTACCCCACTAGAGTACTGAACATGCTTGCTGGAAGTGGGTTCTGGTTGAGAAATGTCTCATCTATACTTGTCTGATTGAAAAATTCACTTTTTTCATCCAAAACAAAAAGAGCAAAGGTCACTATTGGCTTTCACGAGATACAAACTCCAGATTAATCAACAACATAATTACTTCAAGAAAATGTCCATTTGAGAATCACCCTAAGTCAACTTACCGGTCTGACATCTAAAGCCTACATTACCTAAGAAGGAAACTTCTTAAGAGTGGATCCCTACCTAGGGAGTCTAATCTACTTATACTGTGAAATTTATCTATAACATCCAATGATAGTAAATATCTGAAGCAAGTTAGGTGGGATCTGTTCTTCTGGAAAACATATAAATATTCCCTGTTTCACTGCTGAATGCTACCTTTGTCAATAATCCATCAAAAGAAGGGCAATTTCACTTTTTAGGTATYAGATCATATGCTAGGTGATAAATGTACTTCTGGAATTTGATTGGTTTCTTTTGCTCTTATCATCTTTTCTCCATTATGATATAAAATGTTGAATCTTCTTGCATACAGATATACAACATATTTGGCATGGGGGAAGGTCAAAGAGCCCCTTCAGAACTCTTTTTCAAACTCACGTGATCACCCTGCAGAACCAAATACAAAAGAATATAAGCACAGAAGAAAATAAGTACAGGATATTCCCGTACCAAGTTTTCAAGAAACTTCAGTCTAAAAGGATGAATTCTGACAATTTACAAGCAGTCGCACATGCTATGGGTATTGATCATACAAAGGTAAAAGCAAAGGTAACATGGTATTTATTTTCCTATGCTCATAAAACTACAATAAGTATGAAAATATATACTATATCTTATGACCTTAGTATTAAAACCATGCACCTATCCCTCATACCCATATGCCTAAACTTAATCAATCCTCTCATTGTGCTCGAACATGGTTAAGGGAAAAACCACATCAAAATATGAAGCATGTCTAGTAATGATAAGCCACGAATATATTTCATCCTTAAGCAATTCACGAACCTATATTATTTCATGAACCATGATCCAACATCAAATTCACCAACCGAAAGTCCAATCACCTATCCCAAAATGATGCTTTGACACCCAACGTCTTGTCCTCATCATTACAGTAATGGGTAGAAATGAAATGGCTTATCTAGGTGGTGAAGCCATCCAGATAAGCCTCACTTGGTCATAAATTTTCCTTGCGGCATCCTTACTTAAAATTGCCATTTGCATTATCAACACCATCACCATATTCCCCTTGTCGTGAGCTTTCTCCAGTCTCGAGCCTACTCCTCTCCGGTACCAAACCCTTACCCTCATTAATTGACTAAACCCTTGTGCTACAGCCTGATCCTTTTCTCACAACTTATAACGATGGTCGTTAGTAGACATGAACCAGTCTTCCAAATTTATAGAGAAACTGAGGAGTTCCAATTATGTCAAGAAAAATATGCTAGATCGGGATGGATGCCATTTCTAGAAAAATTTACAGGCTGGCATGAGAAGATATCTCATGAATTTATTCAAGGTTACGATGGAGAGATTGCACATATAGGCAATCTACAACTGACAATCAATGAAGCAACCTTAAGGGAGGTCACGGGATTACCTAACAGTGGAGCCAAATACTTCAAAGGTGTAGGAATCAACAAGGAAATGTGCCAATGATTCTTGAAAGAAGACCATCAACACCCTGACTGGAAAAAGGGGATCCCTAGGAACTGTATCAAGGAAGAGTATCATCCAATGATTACTAGTCTTCAATGATTCATCACTTGTGAGGGCAAGTATGCTGTGACCTTCATATATCATCTTAGGCTTCTATTACACTTTGAAGGAGGCCCTAAAATTGATTTCCCATATTTTCTATGGATGATTTTGAACAAAATGGTAAGAGGTGTTAAATCCCTATCCAAAACTGAGAAGACTAGCATTTACCATCAAGGTCTCATTAAAATGCTAGTTTTACATGAACTTAGGAAACAAAGGATTAGTTTGAAAACCCTTATCACTCAACACCTTCCCACAGAAAACAAACCTGTGGAGGAAACCCAACATGCTCCAAAGAAAAATAAGGAACCTCAAAAGAAAAAGGGCAAGAAGGATAAGACAACTCCACCATCATCTAGGGCAGTGAGCCAACATGAAAAAGCAGGGCCCTCTTCCACAGTCAATAAGACTTTTAAAATCTCTGAATCAAAAGGTAAAAACAAATTAGTAGAGGAGACTTCAATAGTGGCAGTTGAGGAAAAGGGCCATCAGACAAAAATGATGAAGAAAGGGAAGCATAGCTCAGAAACTAAAAGTAAATAGTCTATGGCACAATCCCTTGTCACCATTTCACAATTAGAAAAGAAGAAAAGGAAGCCTATGAGCACCCCTGATCCGGTACCTCCTTGTAAAAGAACCACGAGGAGTATGTCAAAGAAGGGAAAAACAATCGTCATTCCTCATACACAGGAAGATCCAATCGATCTTACCTCCCCTTTTGAATATTTATTAGTCCAAGATGACATCCCTAGTTTGACTGAGGAACAAGCCACTATTACTTTATGTGGGATGAGGGAGGAAGTAGAGGAAATATCATGCATCTAGCCAGCAACGATGGAATCAACAAAGACCTTAACAAAAGAACAAATGAAGAAAAATATTGCGGAACTGCAAAAACAAAATCAGGAACTCCAACAAGAAGTGAAGGAATACCAACTATTGTACAGGTATATCAAAATGGAAAATGAGCAATTGAAAGCAACTAACCAACAACTTCAAGACGATCATGAAGATACTTCTAACAAGCTCAAGAAGGTACTCCAACTCCTACAATATGTTAGGGTCATAAAAAGGGAGCTTAAAGAAGAGGCCTCAACCATCAACATCATTGATCCACCAAAGTAAAGAACACAGTCTCAAGTTTTGAAAAATTTTGGGTTTGTTTTCAGTTGCATGAGGACATGCAATGATTTTGGCATGGGGGAATGTTGAGACCTGAAATTGACATCCCCATTACCCTATTATACTCCTCATCTATACCTTTTTGGCTTACCTAAGCTTGGGTGAATGACAAGAACGCTACCATTAGCCAGTGATAAGGTCATAAGGTAAATTATGGTTAATTCATACATTTTGTGGTTTATTGAGCTAGGGAATTAAATATTTCATGTACTAATGCTTCAATTTTCCATGTATAATCTTTGACCTCTAGATAAATCCAACCTTTCTGTACCAGCTCAGCTATCCGGTACTTGTGCACCAAGACTGCCACTATCCGAATCTGGTACCAAACATATCTGGTACTAAATCTCATCTATTGCGATCTGGTACCAACGGTCGTGGACTGTCGTGATCTGGTACCACCATTTGTGCAATGTTGTGATCCGGTACCATCTACCTGTCACGATTCGGTACCAATATAGAGAGCCGAATGTACCACGTTTAGATCCAGATTACCCAAGACAATTGGTGGATGTTTATTTTCTTTAGCAAGGCTATGTTAGAATAGTTTGTTGATTGCCTCATCCTCATGCACTTTGTGTCATGAAGATGAAGCTAAAATATGTAACCGAATAATTAAATTTAAACATTTGACTGATTTGCAAATCACTTCACTTCCTTGTGTTTCACGACTAAGACTGTTTAAATAGTCGTGGAAAGGGTGGTGGAAGAGGAGAGTTAGCATATTACCAACATGTGAAGCAACGTGTGATATTGCAGAACATATTCTGAGTGAAGACTAATATAAGACATCATTTATCTCCATGTCTTGATTGTCTATGATTGAATATGAGTTGAGTTGTTAACAAAAGTTTGATTTTATGTTTTGAGATTTGAGTGAGAGTAATGTGTGGGTTGAAAACAAGCTTACTATAGACTCCAGTAGCTGACCTATTGAAGCGGCAAGGGCCCACTACCCAACAAAGGTTAGCATCTTTGTAGATTAGCATTAGCATTTGTTTTCAATAGTGTAAATGTTAAAATTAGCTGAAGCTTTCACTCTGTTAGATGATAGCAGTACAACTTAGACTAAGATTTCAATTATATGATTGCTTAGAGATCTTTACTCGCCCTATTTTTACATATGCTCTGTTTTTATGAATTTGATTTTTTTCTATAGACATGAATGTTGGCAACAGTAGTCAGACATATTTGAAGGAGAACTAGTGAAGTTCACAACAACACATTGTGAACCACAACATACTTAGTATATTGACTATTAAACTACCCATGCTATATCTTGATGATTGATGTGTGATTTCCCTTGTAGAAGTGTGGATTGCATAGTTAGTTTTCTGGGTCAGATAACAGAGTTGATCTGTCAAACCAACTCCATCTCATACTTGCATGTGCTATAATGGAGTAGATAGCCTCTCTGTGAAAGACAACCAAAGTGCACTGCAATTTTCTATTTTGATTTGTTTCCAGCATGCATAATCTAGCTTAGTTCTATACTCGTGACATTAGAAATTACCTTTCTTACTGGTGTCTTGTAACTTTGTTGATTACGAATTCCGGATTGATAATTAATGAGTGCATTATACTAAACATATAAGTAGCACAACAACAAGTGCTACCCTTCCCCCTAAACTTAACCATCTAAGACTCCAATTTGCAATCCTTTTTTCAAAATTTTTCACCAACCAGTTCCAATCAGTCCTATTATAGAAATTAGGTTTCAAAAAAAACCCAATATACTTAAAACCAACATCTACTGGTTTTACTTCAAAGGGAAAAATCACTTTCAATAGAGCTAAGTCCTCTACTGCCCAACCAGCTTCTAGAAACAAGGATTTCTTAGGACTGAATGTCATACCTGTTGCTTTACAAACAAGTTACATAATCTCCTTAAAAACTTCCCACTCAACAATGTTACCATTTCCAAAAAGAATAAAATCATCAACAAACATCAAATGTGTAATGCATATCCCTCTTGCCACTGGTACTCTTTCTATTTTATTCTCCCTTACCTTCTCCTTTATAGCTTTGCTTAATCCTTCAACAACAAGAAGAAACAACAAGGGAGATAAAGGGAACCCTTTCCTTAATCCCCTTGTAATTTTAAAGAAAGTGGTAGGCTTACCATTGATCAACACAACATAATTTGTAGAGGTCACACACCCCATGATTCATTCACTGGCTTCTAAACTCATTCCCACCTGTAGCAACACAAGCCTTAAGAACCCCCAGTCCACTCTGTCATAAGCCTTTATCAAGTCAAGTTTAAGAACCAGTGCTTTAATATTTTTAACCTTAATGCTATGTAAAGCTTCATGTACAATACCAATAGCATCAGTAATTTGCCTGCCCTCTAGAAAATCAAATTGTTCTTTAGAAATACCAAAGGACAAAGTGGATTTAATTCTTGTGGCAATAATTTTAGTAATGCTCTTATACACCAAATTACATAAAGCTATAGGTCTAAAATCTCCAAAAGATCCAGGATTCTCACTCTTAGGAATAAGAGCAATAAAATTAGCATTCAAAGCTCCAGACACCCTTCCTTTCATTCTGGACTCTTCCACCATCTCCAAAATATCATCTCCCAGAATGTCAAAAAATCTCATAAAAAATTCCATAGTCTAGCCATTCAGCCCATGGATTTTTGAAGCTTTAAATCCTTTAAGAGTTGACAGAATTTTAGCTGAGGTTATTGGCTTATTCAATATAAGACTATCTTCCTCTATAAACATCCTTGGGTAATTCTTTAAAAATGCTAGTTGATCATATATGGCAAGATTAATCTTTGCCATGTACATGTTTTGGAAAAACTCAACAGCTTCCAATTGTAAACCTTGATTACTAGTGATCACAATTCCATCCTCCTTAGTAATCCCCCAAATAGTGTTGATATGTTTCTTGGAGTTTGCATAAGCATGAAATAAATTGGTGTTCCTATCACCCGAAGAAAACCAATTAATTCTACTTTTTTGCCTCCAAGTTTTCTCTTCCTATATCAGTAGTAACAATTTCCACTGCTATTTTTCTGCAATTAGCACTTCATCCTCCTCCTTCTCAAAAACTCCAGGATGATCAGAATATAATAAATCCAACTCAAATTCAAGATTTACCATCTCTTCCTTTGCTTCACACTTTTTATTTTTCTCCCAGTTAATCGTCAGAGACTTAAGAATCTTTAGATTTTTGACCAGTGAATCCATAGAGTTTAAAATATCTGATCCTATCAATCCAACCCAGGTGGATCGAACACAATTATCAAACTCTGGATCCTCCAGCCAAATAGAATTGAATTTGAAGGGGTAACTGATCTTTATATTTTCTTGTTCTAAGTGGAGGTTCACAGGCATATAGTCAGAAATTTTTAAGTTGCACACCAACGATCTGTATCTAAACCCCGAAGTCGCAAGATCCTCAGAAATAAAAAATTGGTCCAGTCTCTTGGCTATGTAGTCCTGTCCTCCTCTTTCATTTCTCCAGGTAGGAAGTAATTTTAATGGCTCAACATCCACCAACCCTTCTTCTTGAATCAACTGGATAAAAAAATGATGTAAGGGATCTGCACTGGTATGGGCTCCCCACACTTCTCTACATGAAGTAGTGAAATTTAGATACCCCCCCAACACCAAGTTATGTTCATTTAGTATCCCATCTCTTTTAATGGCTTCCCAAAAAACCTCTTTGTCTGAATACGATCCATAATAGTTAATCAACTTCATTCTTCTATCCATATCTATAACAAATCCTTCCAGCAGAATCCCTGCAGGGGTCAAGAATGTAAAGAATTCAACTTTCCTTAGATTCCAAGCTGTTAACAACCCCCTAGAGAGTCCTGAGGAGTCCACTCCATAGAAGAACCAATGTGGAAGTAATTTTACAAAAAGTTCTCTAACTTTTGCTACAAAGACCATTGTTTCTTGTACAAGCAACATGTTTGGTTTAATTAATTCTAAGAATATTTTTATGGCTAAGAACTTGGAGCTGCCCCCCACTCCTCTAACATTTAGGGAAGCCACAATCATTTTTTGACTCTTTCCAGGGATTTTTGAGCTCTAAGCGCCCTCAAACCATCAACCATAGTAGAACAGGAGAAGCACATATCACCTTCTCTCTCCCAATATTCCTTGCACTTCTAGTCTTTAGCGGGCACAAATCCTTCTCCAATCCCCCATGTAATGATCCATTCAATAGTGAAGCCTCACCCTTCAAGAAAAAAGTAGTTAAATCCCTTGAATTCTCGACTATATTCTTCTTCTCTAGAGACAAAGGTAGAGAATCCTCCCCAGCAAAAATCGAGAAAAGGACACCTGGTGAGAATATCCCTATAGGTAGGAATAAAATTTACAATAGACTCATCAATCTCAGAAAGAGTAGTCAGATCATCCCACCCTAAAGTACTCTGGATCCCCACATAATCCTCAACAGTCCCATAAGGCCAAACTTCCTGTGTAACGAGAGAAGAAGTCTTGTCCCTTTCCTCCGAGCCTACAAATGAAGAATCTACAATAATTCTTCCTGAAGCTAAGTTTCGATTCGATCCTCCTAAAAAACCTAAAGACCCTCCCTTCAACCCCAAATCCTCAAAGTGATTACCCTAACTACAACCCCCGACATCAAAATAAACCTGAGACACATTCCTCAAAGCATCCCTAACTTCCATAAATTTCGAGATATGCTTCCTCGAGGAATAACATCCCTCATCCACATACAAAGTATTCCCTCCAGAATCGATAGTAACCCACCCCTTCCCCTAACCTCCAATCATCCTCAAATACAAACCGAACATTAGACCCCCCAACCACTGAGCTAAAAGATACCTTTCCTCCTATAATCTTCCCTAATCCTGAGAAAACTTCAGTGGAAAAAATATGAGATCCTACCTCACCCTCCTTTCTAAAATCCTCCAAAGGGTCACCGTTGTCAGGATTATACACAAAACAACTCCCCTCATTTGAAACAACAATAGGCTTAGAGGAATCCGACCCTAAATTATTCTTTCCCCCCTCAGCATAGACAAAAAGTAAGGAAGTAAATTTGGGCAGAATTGTTTTAACTTATCAGACACCAAATCGCTTTCCTCAGCTGGGGCTAACTTGTTCTCGATCCATTCTTATGTGGGAAAATTTAATTCAGCTGCTTCCGTTTCTCCAAGCACATCATAAAAACCTTGCATTGCTTTCTTGCTATCCCGACGACATTGATGCTTCAAGTGTCATGTCTCCTTACACTCTAAACATATGAACGACATCCCCAACTTTAACATCATGGAGTGCCTTAACAACACACTCAGTCACTAACTATCCTACACGTAGGGGACAAAAAAAAACTCAAATTTTACTTAATACACAATAAAGTTTTAAATTATTATCATATTAACTGATCCAAAAAGGATCCAGAGAAGGCTAAGAATAACTCAACATTCATAGAGGAAACTCAAAACGCTCAGAATGGCTCCAGCCCCTGAGCCAAAATCCTCAAATCCTCAAAGTGATTACCCGAACTACAACCCCAACATCAAAATAAACCTGAGACACATTCCTCAAAGCATCCCTAACTTCCACAAATTTCGAGATATGCTTCCCCGAGGAATAACATCCCTCATCCACAGACAAAGTATTCCCTCCAGAATCGGTAGTAACCCACCCCTTCCCCAAACATCCGAATCATCCTCAAATACAAACCAAATATCAGACCCCCCAACCATAGAGCTAAAAGATACCTTTCCTCCCATAATCCTCCCTAATCTCGAGAAAAATTCAGTGGAAAAAATCTGAGATCCTACCTCACCCTCCTTTCTAAACTCCTCCAAAGGGTCACAATTGTTAGGATTATACACAAAACAACTACCCTCATTTGAAACAACAATAGGCTTAGAGGAATCCGACCCTAAATTCTTCTTTGCTCCCTCTACATAGACCGAAAGTAAGGACGTAAAATTTGGGCAGAATTGTTTTAACTTACCAAACACCAAATCGCTTTCCTTGGACGGGGCTGACTTGTTCTTGATCCATTCTTATGTGGGAAAATTTAATTCAGCTGCTTCCATTTCTCCAAACACATCATAACAGCCTTGCATTGCTTTCTTGCTATCCCCATGACATTGATGCTTCAAGTGTCTTGTCTCCTTACACTCTAAACATATGAACGACACCCCCAACTTTAACATCATGGAGTGCCTTCACAAAACACTTAGTCACTAACTGTCCTACATGTAGGGGAAAAAAAAAATTCATATTATTAATACACAATAAAGTTTTAAATTATTATCATATTAACTGATCCAAAAAGGATCCATAGAAGGCTAAGAATAACTCTGAATTCACAGAGGCAACTCAGAATGCTTAGAATGGCTCCAGCAGACAAAGAAAAGGAAAAAATTTAAAGTTCCCAAAACTTAGTGAAAACAGCATGATCGCAAAGAGTGCGTCACAATATTTCTAACGACACAAACAACTCATCAAACTGAGTTACGAATTAAAATATATTCACGGTCAAAGTTTGGTCAACATAGCCCAGTTAGCAGGGGATGAGTCAGCATCCGTACTACTGACGTCAGCATCCATAGGGATGATTTCATCATTTGTACAATGCACGTGGGAGAGAAGGGAAGTCACACGTGATGTAAACATGATGACGTGATAGCACCAAAGGATGCCACATGTCACCCGGTTATTGGCTTTTCAGACCGATTCGTGGACGTTGTAGGGTGCCATGTGGCATTCTGTATTGTCTGTACGAATAACATGGCATGTCGACATGGCGCTAACGTGGTGTGCTTATTTGGTAGGGGAAGCATGGCCCAATGAGGGGCCACCACGTGGCCCAATCAGGGGCTGCCACATTGTAGGCGGGAAACACCCAATGACAATCTGTGAATGAGTTTTGAAAAAAGAAAAATTGGTAGGTCCGCCAAATGTGGCGGACCATGCCAACATTAGCAGAAAGTTGGAAGGAATTCCAGAGAATCCGCTAAATTTAGAGATGGATATTTATTTATGGAAAATATATATAACCAAAGTACTAAAAATGGAGTCTGTGGGATTCGATCCCGGAACCTCTGCATATGCCCGAACCTTAATACATCTGCCCATAACCAATGCACAACGGGTACCTCTTCATACATCTACCCATGTTTATTAATTAAAAGGTACAATCCGCTCAGATCTGGGAGAAAGAGGCGTGGATCGTATGACCTGCAGGCATGGATTTTGAGGCAATATAGTCATTATTGCAGGTTGCAGAGGGCACAAAAATCAAGACATAATTCTTCTTGTGCCTGGGAGTGCCAGAGTCGGATCAGAGTGTGGAGATAGTCATTTTTAGGTAATTTGATGCAACAAATTCAGTGGTGATGTTTGTTTTATGATCTGAGCATTATTTCTGGAGCTTGATTTCAGAATGAGGTATATTTGTGTACTTGCCAAATTTCTTTTGTTGAGTTAATGAAAGAGCCTACCCATTTGAGAGAAGGACCTGGAGACATATTCTACCAAGGATGAACTCCGTTATCAAGTTTTTTTGTTCATATCTGATGCTTATGTCTCTTCATTTTGAGTTTTCCCTTCTTTAATGGTGCACTTTAATTTATGTTCATTTAATGCAATTCTTTATAAGTCACGATGAAAATATCCCGGATCATGTTGGTATCAGAGTAGTCATCTTTGACTTGAATTTTTGAGTGTGAATGATTACTAAGGCCAAGCATAAGCAGGGTGAAGGAACTCTTAAGACTTTCAATCCTGAAGTTGGCTGTGTATCCAAAAGGAAGAAAATGGTAGAAGAGGACAAGTGTGATGAACAGGAGAAAAACTTTCACATGGCCTTTTATCGCATGTCAGAAATGGTTGAGCGAATGTATGGAGATTACGAGAAGAGGATGAAGAAGAAAGGGAAGAAAATGGAAGCACATGCAGATGATGATGCTTCGATAAACCAAGGGGTTGGAGTAAACCCTCCTAAGCCTCTGTCTTCACCTTCAAGTTCTAGTTCTTCTTCCTCTGAGCATTCTCATAATTCTAGCCATAAAGCCTCTTTTAAGAAACCCTTATTAAAGCTTGATGTAAAATTTTCTTTACCTATGTTTATTGGAGATGCTAATCATGAAAAGATAGATAATTGGATCTGACAGGTTGAAGTGTATTGTCGTGTCCATCATATTGATGAAGAGGAATTTAAAGTGCAACTAGCTTCTCTTCGGTTGGAAGGCAACACTCTCGTATGGTGGGAGAGCAAGCTTGAATAAATAACTAAGTGTGGTAATATTCTTTCCTCATGGTCAGAATTTAAATCATCGATAAGGAAGCAATTTTATCCATTAGGGTATTTACATAAAGCAATGATGGAATGACAAACTTTAAGGCAAAGTAAAGGTCAAACTGTACAAAGTTTCACAGAATAATTTAGGAAGAAAGCTCTTGCATTGAACATTCCTTTGGATTCTTATGAGACTTTAATGAAGTATATTGGCACACTTCACAGTTACATTCATCATACTTTGCTCTTGTTTACTCCCACTAGTCTTGACAAAGTTTTTGTGCAAGCCACTCACCTTGAGAACAGGGGGAAACATGTTCAAGAAGATCCCACAAAGAAACCTTCCAATTTCCCACAAAAGACTTTTAAGAAGTTTAAAATTAAGGACAAGAAGACTGCTATAGTGACAAGAGAAGGAGGAAAACCATCTCACACTCATTGCAAGAAGAGCGGTCACGATGAAGAACACTGTTGGAAACTGCATCCAAAAAGGAAACCAAAATAGTTCAGTGGAAAGGGGAAGACAAAGACCGTTGCTATAGTACAACAAGATCTTGGTTCCAATTCCGGAGATGAAGGAAATATCACAGTGGTTGGAGTACAAGGTAATTATTCTCTTCATGCTAGTTCTAGTTCCAATGATGAATCTCATGTTGATGAATGAAAGAGGAATGATTTATTTCATATAAGAGTTGTATCTAAACATACTAAGATAGATACATTATTTGATCCGGGTTCCCAAGTAAACTTAATATATGAAGCACTTGTCAAGAAAATGGGTCTTGAAACGAAACCACATCCGAAGCCTTATCCTCTTGGTTGGGTATATGACAAAGAAAAACTTAATGTCACCAAACAATGTAGGATCATATTTGCTATTGCTTCAAAATTGATAGATGAAGTGGATTTGGATGTTTTACCACTTGATATATGTGGCATAGTGTTGGGAAGTCCTTCTCTTTATGATAGAAAAGTAGTATTCTTTCGTCATGAGAACAAATACCACCTTACTAAAGGGGGACTGGAATATATTGTTAGGTCTCACAACATGAGGGTAAATACAACACTTGTTAGTGCATGTCAAATGAAAAGACTCATAAACACTAATAAGAGATATGCACCCATGGTTGTCAGAGAGAAAGATGTCGAGACATTCAACGCTTTCCAAGTGTGTGATCCATCTCTTAAAAAGGAATTATTTGATATTGTTTCTAAGTATGATGATTTTTTTCAGGAACCAGATGGATTACCTCCTAAGAGGGAAATCCAACATGATATAATTCTTCAGCAGGATTCTCCTCTTCCTAATGTGGGCATGTACAGGATGTCAGTTGTGGAGATGACAAAGATAAAGAAGCAGGTATAGGGATTATTGGATCAAGGGGTCATCATGCCAAGTTCATCTCCTTGTGGTTCTCTGATCATGATGGTGCCAAAGAAATATGGCACATGGCGAATGTGTGTCGATTACCAGGCCTTAAATAAAATCAGGTGAACAATCGATACCCTCTTCCTCACATAGATGATTTACTTGATCGGTTGAAGAATGTTGTCTATTTCACTAAGTTGGATTTGCACAGTGGATATCATCAAATCAGAGTCACAGAACATGATGCATGGAAAACTTCCTTTAAAATCAAACAAGGATTATTTGAGTGGTTAGTTATGTCGTTTGGTCTTTGTAATGCTCCAACAACTTTCATGCGTGTGATGCATGATGTATTCATGCCTTTCCTAGATGACTTTGTGATTGTATATTTAGACGACATTCTTGTTTTTAGCGGGACTTGGGATAAGCATGTGAGGCATGTAAAACAAGTATTGGATACTTTGCGAAGGGAAAAGTTGTATGTAAAACTGTCTAAATTTGAATTCGGCAAGACTGCGCTTGTGTACTTAAGTCATATTGTATGAGGAAAACAACTGAAAATTGACCCTTCCAAAATTGATGTAATTGTAAATTGGCCTGAGCCAAAAAGTGTAACCGAAGTCCAAAGTTTCTTAGGTGCATTCCAGTATTGGAGGAGATTCATTCCCAACTTCTCCTTTATAGAAGCTCCTTTGCATGCCTTAACCAGTGTGAAGAACACTTTTCAGTGGGAAGGAAAGCAACAAAAATATTTCGACACTTTGAAGGGAAGATCAGTACTGCACCAGTATTAGCATTGCTGAATCTTCAATGGCCTTTTGAGATCCAAAAAGATGCCAGTGGATATGCCATGGGTGTAGTATTGATGAAATATCGTAAGCCTATCTGTTACCACTCTAAAACTTTTAACCAAGTTGTTGTTAACTATCCTACATATGAGAAAGAGTTGTATGCATTAGTCCAGAGCGTAAAGAAATGGAAGCACTACTTGTTAGGGAAGGAAAAAATCATACATACAGATCACCAACCCTTACAATACCTTCAAGCACAGACCAAATTGCAACAATCTCAACACTACAGGTGGATGGGTTTTCTACAACAATTTCACTTAGTAATCAAGTACAAAAAGGTTACAAGTAACAAGGTAGCTGATATGCTTTCTAGACCTCCTATTGTTTCTTCTATTTTTTTCAAGAATGCTTCTTTATATCATGATAGCTATGTAGAACAATATGCCATCGATGAAGATTTTAAAGAAGTATATGTGAAGCTAACCCTTGGTGAACAGGTAGAGAACTATTGTCTATAGGGAAAATTACTCTGCCATCTTGGAAAGCTATGTATTCCTACAAGTGGTGCACAGGTAGAGAACTATTGTCTGCAGGGAAAGTTACTCTACCATCTTGGAAAGCTATGTATTCCTACAAGTGAACGAGTCCATGTAATATGAGAAGCTCATACTTCTCTTGTGTCTGGGCATTTTGGGGTAGGAAAAACTATGTCTCATTTGCAAAGGTTTTGTTACTGGCCTCAAATGAAAGAAATTGTAACTAACTATGTAAAGGGGTGTGTGATGTGTTCTACTTGTAAGCCCACTAATAGAAAACTAGGGCTATACTCACCACTTCCTGTTCCATCCCATCCATGGGAAAGTGTATCCATGGATTTTGTAGGGGGTTTACCAATGACCAAAGGGGGTGATGATTATTTGTATGTGTTAGTGGATAGGTTCAACAAGATGTGTATCTTGATGCCATGTAAAAAGAAGATCACTACTGAGCAGACTGTTAATCTCTTCTTTCAACATGTTTGGGTTCACCTTGGGTTACCCACATCCATCATCTCGGATCAAGATACTCGATTCCTTGGGGACTTATGGACTAGCTTGTGGAGAATGATGGACACCAAATTGAAAAGGAGCACTGCTTTCCATCCACAGGCCGATGGGCAGACAAAGGTGGTAAATCGAACATTGGTACTTTTTCTTTGAGGCTACTGCAGCAAGCGTCCCAAGTTATGGGATGAACAGATACCCTATGTATAACATCCGTACAACCAATATTTACATTCATCTACTTAGAGTTCACCTTTTGAGACATGTTTTGGGTACCTACCAAAGGTTCCTTTGGATTTGATGTACAGGAGAGATGCCAATGTGAATGAAGAATGAACAGAGGATAGAGCTCGCAAGTTCATCTAGAGGATCCAAAATATACACTAGGAAGTCAGGGAACAATTGGAGAAAAGTCAAGCACAGTATAAAGCTCGGCATGACAAGAATATGGTTGATCATTAGTTCCAGTTTGGATACAGGGTATGGCTTCACATCAGCAAGGAGAGATTGAAGGGTGAAGGCAAGAAACTCAAGCCCATTTGTTATGGACCCTTCACTATCTTGGAGAAAAGTGGTACCAATGCTTTTCTTCTGGATCTTCCACCTTATATGTAGATTTAATCAATTGTGAATGTTGAGAACATGAAACTTTTTGAGCCTCCCATGATCATGGATCAATATGAGAAAGTTTCAATACCTTCAGTTGATGAGTTTGCACTTGAGTACTTGGATGATCTATAGGAAGATATCATACTGGACAGGAGGACGAGGACTTCACGCAGGGGTGATGCTGATTATCTTTGAGTAGGCTTAAAAGGCACACATCCAAGCAAGGCAAAGTGGATCGAGAAGGAAAAAGTGAGGGGACTCTTCCCTCACTTAACAGTTGATTGATGAAAGCTTTTAGTGGTCCAAAAGGATCTCAGTGGGAAGGCGTGATCCAAAAAAGATCCAGAGAAGGATAAGAATAACTCAGAATTCACAGAGGCAACTTAGAACGCTCGGAATGGCTCCAACAGATAGAGAAAGGGAAAACATTCAAATTTCCAAAAACTCAGTTAAAACGTAATGATTGCGAAGAGAGCGCCACAACCTTTCTAACGGCACAAATGACTCGTCAAATGGAGTTATGGATTGAAAGATATTCGCGGTCAAAGTTTGGTCAACCTAGCCCAATCAGCAAGGGATGAGTCAACATCCGTATGAATGTTGTCATCATATATACAAAAAACGTGGGAGAGAAAGGAAGTGACACGTGACATCAACATGATGACATGGCAGCACCAGAGTCTGCCATGTGTCACCCGATTATTGGATTTTTGGACTGATCCGTGGACCAGTCGAATCGTGCCACATGGCAGTCTGTAAAACTAACATGACATGCTGACGTGGTGTGATGATTTGGAAGGGGGAAGAGGGGCCCAATGAGGGGCCTCCATGTGGCCCAATTAGGGGTTTCCATGTGGTAGGTGGGAAATGCCCAATGACAACCCGTGAACGAATTTTGAAAAAAACAAAATTAGTGGGTCCACCAAATTTGGCGGACCACGCCAACTTTAGCAGTAAGTTGGAAGGACTTCTAGAGACTCTGCTAAAGTTAGAGGTGGATCTTTATACATGGAAAATATATATAACCAAAGTACTAAAAACAAATTCTGTGGGATTCGACCCCGGAACCTCCGCATATGCCCAAACCTTAATATATCCTCCCATAACCAATGCGTCACGGGTACCTCTTGGTACATCTGCCCATGTTTATTACTTAAAAGGTGCAATCCGCCCAGTTTCGGGAGAGAGAGGCACATATTGCATGACCTTCAGGCATGAATTTTGAGGCGGTATAGTCATTATTGCAGGTTGCAGAGGGAACAAAAATCGAGACAAAATTCTTCTTGGGCCTAGGAGTGCCATAGTCGGATCAAAGCGTGGAGACAATCATTTTTGGGTAATTCGACACCACAAATTCAGTGGTGATGTTTGTTTTCTGATTTGATAATTATTTCTACAACTTGATTTCAGAATGAGGTATATTTATGTACTTGCCAAATTTCTTTTGTTGAGTTAATGAAAGAGCCTACCCATTTGAGAGAAGGACCTGGAGACGTAGTCCACCAGGGACGAACTCCGTTATCAAGTTTTTGTGTTCAGATATGATGCTTATGTCTCTTCATTTTGAGTTTTCCCTTCTTTAATGGTGCACTTTAATTTATTCTCATTTAATGCAATTATTTATAAGTCACGATGAAAAGATCCTAGATCATTAACATTCAATTATATGGTTAAAAATTTAAAGAATTTCTTCCACATTGTTTGGCTTAAAATATATCGTTTTAAATCATTTTTAACTTCTTTTCCTCCTCACGTCTCACTTTGTACACTTTATCGCAGACAAAGTAACTTCAATTCAGATCGTCCTACAGAGCTCACTGACAGTTCATACACTTTGGAGTAAATAAAGGAAATCCAATTCAGACCATACTTGCCTTATAAACGCATCTGAGATAGAGCCTGCAACTTTTGGCCCAAAGTATGATATTAAGGCATTTATTTCTAACCGTAACATACAAAAATATTAAGGCATTCATAAACTTAATGATAGACAAAAAAAAAGAGTACAAAAAATAATGACAGACGCATGACGGACACTGATAAGATGATAGTAGGAAATTTTATTTGTTAAATATTTTATTTTTTAATTTTTAATTTTTTTAATTATATAAAATTAGATTATTAAAAGTGGTTATTGATATTAATTTTCATTTTTTTAAACTAATGACGAGTTATCACTTTCACTTGACATTATTAAAAGTGGCTGATATATGTTCATGGATGTTATTTTTCATCTTTCCAAACTAATGACATGCTACCAATTTCACTTAAATAGTCAGATAGTAATAAAATCTTTACAGATAAAAAATAAAATAAAATTGTATGATAAAATAAAAATAAAAATATTAATGGATATTTTCATATTAAAATAATAAATGATAAGTTAAAATTGCTATAAACTAGCACAATGATATCAATAATATTAGTAAAGTGGTTTATATATGCTTATTAGTGCAATAATTTTAAAATGGGGGAAATGATTGTTGATTAATTGGGTTGGTTGTCATTGATGTCAACCCTTGAAGAAAGTCCGATAGCGAATTTCGGTAGCACAAAGTTTTGGGTAATGGACCCAAGTTTGTTTGATGGATAATGGTATGAGTTTTGATATATTTGCAGGTAAAACTATTCTAGATGGATAGTACATGTCATGCCATTTCCGATGGAATGTGGAACGTCACATAACTCCTCACGGTTAGAGATTTATGGCCATGTGAAGTTGGAGAACCCTCATGAGTCATCTAGAAGCCCCAAAAGGTCATTGTAGTCAAAGTGTTTGCAAAGAAGAAATTATTTAAATAATAAAGTGAAATGATGAGTGTACTATAAGTAAAAGAGGATGCAAAAGGAATTATTTAAATAATAAATTTAATGGAGAACTTACTAATTATGGAAAGTGGTTAAGTTAAGTGGAAAAGTGGTTATAAGTGGGTTAACCCTAAAATAAGGAAAGTGGGTTAAGATTGTTAGAAGGTAACCCCTTGAGGAAGCTACATAAAAGTATAAATAAGAGGCAAGGGTCTCTCATTCAAAACACACTTGAATATCATTTAATATTTATTTTTGTGAAAGGTTATTTGGGAAGGTATTATTGATAGAGAAAAATTGCAGCAGAAAAAGTGTGATAGGAAAAGTGCGGCAGGAAAGTGCAACAGGAAAAATGCAACAGAAAAAGTGTGGCAGAAAAAGTGCGGTAAGAAAATTGTGGCAGAAAAAGTGTGGCAAAAAAAGTGCGGCATGAAAATTGTGGTAGAAAAAGTGCGGTAGAAAAATCACAGTAGGAAAAGTGCGGTAGAAAAACCACAACAGAAAAAGTGCGGCAGAAAAATCGCGGCAGTGGATTTGCGACAATAAAACTATGGTAACAAAACGTTACAAGAAGAAGAAGAAAAGGGCTTTTGGTTGAGGTATGTTGCTGAAGTTATTGGTACAGATAGAGGTTGTATAATAGTGAGGTTCTGGCACATGGTTTGAGGTACAAACTTGTGGTATAGTGTTTGAGGTATATGTGATCATATCAGATTTGAATGATGAAATTGATGAGGGCTTTTGGTTGAGGTACATGTTGGGTACATGGTTGAGACAAGTAGTTGATG
>JZKD02S0095685.1:221472-236136 GCA_000966675.3 Picea glauca | reverse complement strand
GGATACTATAGGAGATTTATAAAAGGATTCTCCAAGATTGGTTGTCCAATCACTGCCCTCCAGAAGAAGAGGACAAAATTCCTGTGGACACAGCAATGTGAAGAAAGATTTCAAAACTTGAAACATCTACTAACCCATGCACCCATGTTGAAAATCGCTGACCCAGAAGCTGACTTCCTTGTGTGCACAGATGCCTGTAAGGAAGGGCTCATAGGAGTCCTTATGCAGGAAGGAATGGTGATCTGCTATGAATCCCAAAAATTGAATGAACATGAGGTCAACTATGTGACTCATGATCTAGAACTGGCTACCATAGTTCATGCCTTAAAAATGTGGAGGCATTACCTCTTGGGAAGAAAATTTGTACTTATGACAGATCACTTTGGATTTCGGTATTTGTTTGACCAACCAAAGCTCAATGCTAAACAAGCTAGATGGATGGCCCTCCTTAGAGAATTTGATTTTGAAATCCAACACAGCAAAGGGAAGGAAAATAGGGTGGCCGGTGCCCTTAGTAGAAGCATGAAAACAATTCACCTGGCAGCAGTGAGTACCTGCGAGACAGATGTCACCATATATAGGGAACATATGGTGACCATTCATGAAAGGATGTGTCCCTTGAATAATCAATAACTATTTATTATTATCATTTCTTATTATATATGATATTTAATAATCAATAATTATATTATTAATTATTATTCTAAGAGAATGTCTTCTCAATTTTGTCTAAACATCAACACTCCATGTCAATGAGGGAGACATTCTGCATCATGCCAAGCTTGTCTTTGAAATATACAAATTCACCCTAAACTCATGAAAATTGTCTATCAGTCTTGGGATACGTCTCTCTCCCACTTGAAATGAGGAGAAACTCATTCTGCGACTCTCCCTCTGATCCAATTAACTCTCTCTAAGATCAAGCTCACTTGGGGTCCGCATGTAATAGCATATATAATCTTGAGTCTTTATCATTCCTTGTCAAATCACCATGACTAGGATAAATACCACACCAGGATCTTTCACCACAAGTACACACATGTGAGTGAATTTCAACCTGATGCTAACTGACACGTGGAAAGTACTTCAAGCACCTCGAGTTCATATTATTCCTTGTCATGATCAAGGAAGGACTACGTCTGGGCCCATTTACCATAAGTGCACCTTTATGATAAATGTATCCTATCTCTATTGGTCTACAACCCAATCTAGGAGAAGGTTTGCCCAATGCTGAAACATCAACACTCCCTCTTAGCTAGGGAGCTATATTTCCATAATAGTACACAACTACTATCCAGAGACACACAGTCTTACACATGGCACTCCCATGTGGACTTCTAGAGGATACTCCCTTTATGAACACTTAGGGTCAACTTCCCATAGTATGTGATGTCAAGGTCAATTCCTTTGACATGTCCTCATGTTCTCTCCACAAGGGATGTGTACTCATGTGCTCTCCACAAGGGACATTAGGATATAATCCCAAACACACTTATCCCTTCTCGAATAAGTGTCCTCACAGATCAAATCAACTCAATTCATAGAGGAGTACGATCTGGAGAACGTTTGTCACACATGGCACTCCCATGTGGAATTCTAGAGGCTACTCCCTTTAGAAACACTAGGGTCAACTCCCCATAGTGCATGACATCAAGGTCAAATCCCTTAACATGTCCTCATGTGATCTCCACATGGGACATGTCCCCATGTGCTCTCCACAAGGGACGTTGGGCTATAATCCCAAATGCACTTATCCCTTCTCAGATAAGTGTCCCACTTATCCCTTCTCGGATAAGTGTCATCACAGATCAACTCAACTCAGTCACAGAGGAGTATGATCTGGAGAATGTCTTAGGAAGCTGCAAACATCAACACTCCCTCTCAGTGAGGAAGGCATTATCTGCCATGCCAAGTCTGTCATGAAAGTACTTGAACTTTGACTTGGTTTGGTAAGAACATCAACAACCTTCTCATCTGTAGGAAGGTACTACATTAGTACTTCCTTCCTCTACACCATGTATTAGATGTAATGTTACTTGATCTCAATGTGGTTTGATTTGTCATGAAACACTAGATTCTTATGATATCTTCATACAACTTTGGTTACCATAATGACTAATAGTGGAATCCAACACATGTTCAGATAAATCTGCAAGGAGCTTGCAAATCCACATTGCTTCACAAACTGACATACTTAATGCAATACACTCTACTTCTGATGTGCTCAAAGCCATAGAAGTCTATTTCCTGCTACACTAGGAAACCATGGAAGATACCAAAGTGAAGCAACACCCAAATGTGCTCTTTTTGTCCACTGCGCTCCCTTCCTAATCAAAGTCAATATATTCCTTCCATATCATATCAATACTGGAAGTATATCTCATACCATGTCCAACTGTGCCTTGCAAGTATCTCAACACATGCTTCACAACAATTCAGTGTGTGTATCTTGGATGACTCATAAACTAGCTAAGTACACTCACTACATAACAACTATTTGGTCTAGTTTTAATCCAATACATCAATTATCCAATCAGCTATATGTATAGGGTTAGATCAATCTCGTCAGAATTGGAAGAAGACACACTTAGTTTCTTAAAATTCATCACCATTGGTGTAGTCATGGGATTACACTTCAACATCCCAAACTTCTTCAATATCTCAACTATGTACTTCCCTTGACTCATGAAGGTCTCATCAGTTCTCTGCCACACCTCTAATCCCAACAAGTATTGCATCATACCAAGGTGCTTCATCTCAAAATCAGAGGCCAATGCCTACTTGCATTCAACAATAAGGCTCTCTATACCGGTGAGGAATTTATCATAGTCGTAGAGGACCAAAATCAAGGACTCACCATTAACAATATTGTAGTACAATATGGGATCAAAAACACTTTTTCTGAAGCCCAAAATCATAAGGTGTACATCAATCCTCGCATACCAAGCTCGAGGTGGTTTCTTGAATCCATACAAGGCCTTCTTCAACCTAAACACATGAGACTCCTTCTCATGTATCATGAAACCATCTGGTTGATCGATGTATACTTCTTCATCAATCTCTCTATTGAGAAATATTGTCTTTACATCCATCTGATGTACTCTTCACCCCATGGATGTTGCAGGGGAAATAATCATCCAGATAGTAGTGTATCAAGCAACGTGATCAAATGTTTGCTCATAATCTATTCCCTCCACCTGAGAGAATCCTCTAGAAACAAATCTCATTTTGTGCCTCTTGATGCTCCCAACAACTGTGTGTTTGATCTTGTAGATCCATTTGGAAGTCACTACAAAGTTCCCCTCAGGTCTCAGAACAATATCCCACACATCATTCTTCATGATGGATTGATACCCATCATGAAATCTCTCCATACTGGATGACTAGTTGCCTCCTCATAATAGGAAGGCTCATAATCAATGATGTGGCTCATAAATGTAGCATAGCACGAATATATCTGAGGTCTCTTTCTCTCTCGGAAGGTACCATGAAGAGTTGGATGTCCTTCTTCCTCCTGCAGATTCTTATGAGCCCATTGTTGATGAAAATATATGAAATAATCTTACTCAATCATTTTCAGATTTTTCATGGCTAAGGAAATATAGACGGGAATATCACCCTATGTTTATAGCCTCAAAAATTGTTTCCTAATCCACAAGTATTAGTTACAAGGGCTTAGTCTGATTTTTTAAAATGGAAGATTGCTGTAAAATTCAACATTTTTATATAATTTTCTGAATATAACAGATGCAAAAGTAATTGTGGAGACAAAAACAAAAATACCAAGTCACATATTAACATAGATGAGACAGAATAGAAATCATTTATTTCATTCCAAGAAATCAAAAGAATCGTTCTGTTTACAAAAATCCCTGAGGGAGTTTGGACCAAAGCCAAACTTAGATGTCCCCGATGAACACCATACAAAATAACTTTTGACATAAAGTAAACAACTGAACTTTAAAAGCTGATCAAATTGCCATAGGTTGCTTCCCACTCGACTCTGCACAATATCCTTTATCAGTCATGAGATTTAATTCATAAACAGACAAGTCTACATAGACTATCAAATATAGATCAACACCTTTGAAAACAAGTGTCTGAATGATGTAATTCAACTTGAATCTTGTTGTCTACAATAAGACCCTGCTGTCATAAAAGAGAATTAGGCTTTTAATGAATTGAAGAATGAATGAAAACTGAACTATCTCAATAAAACTCAAGAGCCAACCTTAGTATGCTTTCTCCTTCTACTCTCCTTTTGTTCTTCCTCCTCATTTTTCTTTTATGCATCCCAAATTAGTTGAAGTAGTTCAACTACTTATTTTATTTAAGTTAGCTAAAACTCAACTAAATTTTAGTTAGGGGAAGAATTAATATAATAATAATAATAATAATAAGGGTCTTTTAATAAATAATAACTAGTAGGTGGGACCCCTTGTGACTCCCTTTAGTTTCTTAACAAAATAAACATAACTAATCAATCAATCAAACACATCCCTCCTTGTGGCTCCCATAATCATTCTCATAATTTAAATATTAAATATCAATGATATTTTAAACCATATCTAAACATATAATATCCAAAATATTAAAAAATAGTATGTTGTCCAAAAACTTCAGCAGTCAACGGTTCTCAACAAATCAATAATGAAATATCCTCAAAAACCATATTTGCCACTTTGGGAGACAATTTTCCCTTTGTTGTTGTTGTCTCGCTTTGACCTTCCTGAATTAGCCTTAGGCTGTGTGGAGCCTTTAGGCTTGATCTCACTGATGACATGAGAACAATCATCTCTCAAGTGCATGCGAGATGAAACTGATTTGGTTGAATCCCTTGAGGGCGAGGAGGGGGAATCAACAACTTTTCCTTCGTCATGCATGTGGTGGGCTTCAGTTTTGAGTCTTTTTATTGCATGAAAGGACTGTACAGGTGAGTGTGCAGGAGAAATTTGGACATTCGGGTTAACCGGTGGATGAGGAGCAGGTAGAGACCAATTGGGCCAGCCACGATGTTGGGAGACTATTGGGTGAACAATCTCCTTCCATTCATCATTCTTAGGGACTTTAGGTTGCAATGAAACATGAGGGGGGACAAGGATACTAGGGACATGTTGGGGTTGGAAGGGAGGACTTTATGGCCTAGGTTGGACTACCCCTTGTCCAATCCAATTGAAAAATCCAGCTGGGAATAGTTTGTTTAACTCTTTTGGATTTGCATCAAAATGTATCGAGAATCTTGGCCTTCTAGGCCCTCTGTTCCAATTCTCGTTGCTCCTGTTATTTCGGCCATGACTTCCTTTGCTGAAAAAGCTCATCCTGTATGCAATGATTATTAGCAACTAGCTTCTTAAACAAACCATAAATGACATCCCTGTAATATGAAACAATGTTTGGCTCAGCAATCACATCAGACCCATGCAATCCAATCCATAAAATCCATTTAATATTTTTCAATGAGCAGGGGGTGAATAAGGGTTCTGGGATATCTCAGGGGGTTGTATTGAGCAGAAAAGTTATAAAATGAAAGGGAGTAAGAACATGATTACTGGTCAAAAAATCATTAAACAATCAACTGTGTTACAATAACAAAATCATATCAACTATAATTCATCTATGTGTTATCTTTTAATTGTTGTAATACAGAGTTTCTATTTAATTTTAATTTAATTTTTAGAAGAGGACGTGCAAAGTGAATATGGGATTGTGAGGGGATACTTAATGAGCGAAAAAGTGAAGAAATGATAGGGGATTTAATGGATATTGTTCATAAAACAAATTAAATAATCACTAATAATAACTCTATATTAAAAGCAATCCAAAAAGCACAAACATTTATTGCTTCTCAATTGTATACCAAAGTGCTTGTTGTTCCAATAATTAAATTTCCTAGAATTCCTTAATTCATAATAGTCTGTGCAATCATAACTTATAAAAAAAACCTTTCCATTCAACAGTCATGTTTAATAAAACACTGTTCCCTTCTTTCTGTTTTTTTCCTTTTTTAAAAAATAATCAAAAAAATGCACAACAATATGCTTGACATCTATCCCAGATAATCCATAATGCACCACGATAATAACCAACATTTATTGTTTACCAATCAACATTTGGGCTGAATTAAAATATACACAGGTCCCTTTTCAAACATGAACATACTTCAAAATATGCCCGATTATACACAATCTTCATCATATCAATCACAAAAACAAGAGTCAACCAAAACATAAAACTTGAGCCTTATCACTGTGGATATAACTTCCTTCTAAAACAATTGGTAGTCTTTGCGATGTTCCAATATAATATATGAAGTGAACATAACCAACTACACAAGCATCATTTTTTAAACTTTCTAGAACCCTGATCGTGCTTAGCAAAACCACACAGGTGTTTCCATTTGCAATCAAGACCACACTGGTTAAAACACAATGAGCGAAACCATAACGAAAAGGAAGACAAACCTCGACTGTATGCAAGTGCATGTTTCATTCTTATTCCAACAATTTTATTATGCAAGGATGAGAAAGAGACTCGGTGATGGGGCATGTGTTTTAAAGACATCCATAACCATTTCACTGACACTCAATACTTGACAACCCCAGAAGGTGCCCGAGGTGAGAAAAGACAATGGAGTCTAGATCAATCTCTGTCAAAATCAAATGCAGGGAAGCAACAAGAGTTCATTCATCCTTAAACAAAAACACAGAGAGCTAAAGGTCTTCCAAGAATTATATCAACCATAGGAAAAAATACCTTTCGAAAAAGACACAACAGTGAGCCACACAATCTTACTTATTACTTCAAGTCTTGGAAGGAACCAATGGTTAACACTCGAGGAGAGCGAATACAGGCAAAGTAAAATAACCCATTGCACACGGTTCATTTAACACTTGCAGAGGAGAGGCGAGGGTTAATTTAACAATAGAGGTTATAAAAAAAAACACAGAGATATAACATCACTTTCCAATCCTCAAGAGCCGAACAAATTGACAGCAACACCAATGAGGACACACTCATCCTTTTGACAGAATTCTCAGATACAATTTGTATCAATCCACAACCATATAGGCATGTATTAACGTTAGGGCCAACCAAGACTGGATCTTGGGATACTTGGGATACTTCAGTGAAAAGACAATAAGAACAGGCCAACAACCATGACTCAGGGTTTTAACAAAGAACACAACAACTGTTGTCCATTCCTCTGCGACTGGGTAAGGGTTACCACCACGACTATGAGGGAACACATTAATTGACAATAATACACAGAAAAAAACCCTCCATCATCAACACAGATCCATATTGTACCACCATTCACTTATTATTCCACAAAGACCCATCATGATACTAAACCGATCGAGCAAACAACCAATGCACAAGCTAAAATACCCATTCCTTTTATTACAATCCTAAACATTTTTCAGTCATCACAGAGAGACATAACACACATCTACACAATCAAAGTTCTCAATAACACATAGAATGAAAGCATCACTGAGCCATCATTTGGTTCATACAACAGAGAATACATCATGGATAGAGAGAAAAAGAATCATACCTATGGAAAAACGCTTAAATGGCGAGTTGGCCGAGCCTTCTTTCTTCCAAGAGCCTGAAAATGCGGAGCTTCACAACCAACAGAGAGAAAAATGAAACAATGGAACAATGCTAGGGTGACGAGTGATGGGGAAAGTATGGAGTGACGTGCAGTAAATGCACGTCGCTTCCATCACCTGTCCCACTCAATTTGAAGTATGAGATAGCCCAATAAGCATCACATTCACCAACAATTAAACCATATAACCAATTTCTATTCAATGCCAAACCATCATGAAATTTACGACAATATCCATTGCATAGTGCACCACCCAATATAATTTACATGTTAACCCTTGCCATAACTCCATGTCATAATACATATTAAAAATGCTATATGTGCCTCCATTCAAATCTCATGAAATTCGCATAGTCCACTAACCAAAAAATAACATAATAGTTAGGACTAACACTAATATCCCTTAAATTTTCCATTCTAACTTGCATATAGTCTTTTATTATAGCTCAAACATATAACTTCTTTCCCTTCGTTACACTTTAGGATCTTTTCGAAGGTTTTTTTCTTTGTTTTGATCATGCTACCATTAAAATATCCTTTGTACACATGTGGTCAGGTAATCAACATAAGAATTAGTAACAAAGTTGTAACATAACAATTGTAACAACATCACCCTCATACCCATATAACTTGTTCAATGTCATGAGTGATTACCAAGAGTGTTCCACAATAATACATTATCCACTTATTATCATGCCAATATGAAATTACGACTGCATCGTAAAAAATGTAGGACTGTGTAGGCAACATAAAAAACAACAACTAAACATGTGTAATATGTCTATCCTTGAACCTCTAGTCTACAAGGGGGTCACACCTACTAGTATTATATTATTAGCATAGTTAAATAATAACGCTCTTAGCAATAATTTGCAGCGGAATTCATCATTACGATTTTAATCGTCAACAAACTAGCGACTCCAAAGGGAATTTTGTTTCCAACAGATCAACAACTCAAAATGTTTGGTTTCATATATGAAGTAACATCAGATCAAGAAGATATAAATCATAATGATTATGCGACATGGGGAAGTGAGCGGATTTAAGGGAAAAATGTTTGGGAATTTGGGAATAACTCATGGAAAGTGTTAAGTATGAGGGGGTTTATCCCTGTAAACACAATCATTCAACTAAAAATTGTTCTTGAATTCAAGGAGAATTTTTTTATGAACTTGCTCTTTTGAATCTCAAAATGGATGAAGAAAAGGGAAGTAGAAGAGGGATAAAACCAACAATCTCATAAAACAATAGTGGAAGAAGATAACAATTTCAATGATGCCTTCAAGGGGAACATCATGACAGTTGTGTAATCTTGATTGTTATTGATTAACAATACTTTGCAGAAGCGTCGTTGTGGAAAAACTGATCCAACATTTTACTTTGACAAGAACTGAAGTCAAAAAGAACAAAAATCAAGAAATGTCATAATAGAATGAAACGGAAAAATTGAAATAAGCAGAAATGAAATGACATAAAATAAAATAGCAGAAATGGAGAACTAGAAATGTAAAAGAAGAAATGAAAAACTACTAATGTAAAAGAAGAAATGAAAACTACTATAATACATAAACATTCCAAACAACGTTAAACTCTTCAAGTTGGTTCCACGTAATGTTTTAAGTGGGAACCGTTATTGTAATTCCTTTAGAATGTAAGAATTTGCGCCCAATACAAAAGTGATCTTAAAAGGACCCAACCTTAATTTTTGAAACTTTGAATGCCTTCCTCTATCAGCATGAGTTGAATCCCACAACAATACCTTCTCATTGACTTTAAACTTGACAACTTTGGCACTCTTGTTGAAATATTTTTTAATAGTCTTCTTTCTTCTCTTTATATTATCCAAGGAAAACATCCTTTGCTCCTCTAAATCCAAAAGTGCATTCATTCTTTGAGAAATATTAGAAGAATTTAATTCTTCGACCTATAGCATTAACCTTAAGGAGGAAAGTTCCATCTCAGTAGGAAGAATGGCTTCTTGACCATAAACAAGATGGAAAGGAGTGCAACCAATGCTCATCTTGGTGGTAGTTCTATCTTCCCAAAGGGTGTAAGTGAGGAGGGTGTGCCATTGATGAGGCTTATCTTCGATGAGTCTTTTGATAATTCTTAACAGATTCTTATTGGTAGACTTGGCTTGCCCATTTCCTTGGGGGTAATAAGCCGATGAGGTAAAATGTTTAACCCCCAACTTAGCTTAATTAGATTATGAATTGGCTTGACCATTACAACAAAATAAGGAACAAACCTACAAACAATGTTAATAACACCCAAGAAATCTTGAACCTCCTTCTTGGAAGTGGGAGCAGGCAGATTTAGGATAGCAGCAATCCTTTCAGGATCAATGCTTATTCTTGAATTGGAGACAATGTATCCAAGGTGCTTGCCCTTGGTAACGCCAAAAATAGACTAGAAGGATTTAGTGAAATTCCAAATTTCTTGCATCGCATGAGAACTCTTTTAAGATGACCAAAATGGTCTGATCGATTTTTAGAATACATAGTTAAGTCATCAAGATAGATCTGAATAATCTTGTCGCTTAAATCATCAAAAGATATTTGCATATCTCTTTGAAAAGTGGCACCTGCATTTGATAATCCAAAAGGCATACGTTCATAATAAAAAGTGTCCCAATGAGTAATAAAAGTGGTTTTATATTTATCTGCCCTTTTTACCTTGATTTGATTATAACCAGTAAAAATCGTCAAGTAAGGACATCATCTATGACCCTGCAACTTGCTGCAAAATCATTTCCATATTAGCGACAGGAAAGTGATGTTTTATAATATCCCTATTCAATACGTGAAAATCTACGCATAGTCGTATTTGACCAGTTGCTTTTTGAATGGGAACCAAATTGGAAACCCACTCATAATACTTATTTGGGAAAATAATCCCATCCTTCAAGAGTTTTTCCAACTCCTTTTGAATAGTTTCTTCTAGTGCAGGGTTAATGGGTCTTTGTTTTTGCCTAAATGGTTTTATGCCCTCCTTGATAGGAATGACATGCTGTATAAGAGCAGGATCAAAACCATGAAGATCCTCATAATACCAAGCAAAAAAATCTTGAAATTCACCAAGCAGCTTAGCGAACTTCAATTTTTCTTCATCAGAACATTGGGCACCTATTTTAACATTCTTTGGAGACTCAGGTGTTCCAATGTTCAAGGAAATGGTTTCACCCACTTTCCTTTTTGACTCCTCTTCTTTATGTTTTTCTTTTTTACCTACATAACTCGATGAAAACAAACTTTCTAGAGGAGTCAATCCTTTAGGAATTTTTTTATCTTCCATCGATATAATTTACTTAGGCTTATAAGGTTCATTTTGAATGAAAGAATATATGCTCTCATCACTAGGAAAGACATGCCATGACTCTATGTTGTCAGGGATGTGTGAACGATACAGAGATTGAAAGGTACAATCAAGTCTTTGTGGCAGAAGTTGTTGAGTAGGAGAGGCTACAAAAACAACTAACCTATCAACCATTGAGTTCAATTCCCTTTTAACATGAGTGATGTTGAAAGATAGTAATTTCGAGATAAGTTCCCAAATAGTTTGGGTGTAACATTTCATTAACTTGTTTCTAGGAGAGCATATATTACGGACAAGGTTTACAATAAGTTTGGAATCCCCAAAAACTATAAGGTGACCACAACCCAGATTATAGGCATTTTCAATGCCCAACAGTAACGCTTCAAATTCAGTGACATTGTTTGTGCAAGAAAACTCTAACCTATTAGAAAAGTTATGAATCTTACCCACAGGAGAGTACAAGATAATACCAGCTATGTTTCTTTCATTGGAGCATGAACCATTGAAGTGCATATGCCACATCCCATCCTCTAAGTCAATTTGTTCCAAGGTAGTGTTGTTCTCATCTGCAAAGATGGAATACACTCATAGGTCCTCCTTGATGTAATTCACATTAGGCTGTGGGATGCTTTCTATGTAGGGTGAAATTCTCCCTTCTCTTAGGACTATGATGTTTTTACCATTCCGAGGAATGGATAAGTGTGTCCCATTGAGTGAAAGGTATCCACATGTTAAATCTTTCCAATCTCTTCCTAAGATGATCGAGTAATTACTCACTGGCATATATATTACCTGAATATTAAGGGTTGTCCTTATTTCAGGAAGCGTGCACAAAACCAAGGTTACGTCCTTGATTTCACCCATGGTCTTTTGTTATAAACTATTATAAGAGAGAATTCTTTTGGCATTCTCGTTTGTACAAGACAAGCCTATCTCTTCCATAATAATTTTCAACATCACACTTGGGACCGAATCACCGTCAATGAGACAAAAATGGGCAATCTTATCCATAATATTTATAGAAATATAAAAAGGGGGGTTTTTTAGAGGGAATATAAATTTATGTACACCTACCTTATTTACAGATGAATCCTCTTCATCTACCTCTTCAGAGAGGTTAGCTACAATGGAAGCTTTTCCTTTCATGAAAATTTTTAGATGCTTCTATTGTTCAAGGATGACGACCATGTTCAGGAGGGTAGGATCTGCTTTGATGTTGGCCAACTAATTTAGAATGTTGCATTTGGAAGAGGGAAGAGGGGAGGTATTTCCTTGACTGTCAGGAGCCTTAGGAACCTGGATAGTAGCTGCTGGTGAAGATGAGCTTGGGATAGAAGAAGTTCAGGGAGGACAATATTTACTTTTGGGAGCATAGGATTTATTCATAGTATTTATGATCATGGCATCCTTTAGCTCTACAAATTCTAGGACAATGATTGTATTTTCAGGTCTCTTACCAAATATTTTATCTCTGACACTCTTCTTTACCTCACATGTACTTTCCTCATGGTGTTCCTCGCAAAAGTTACACCAACTACAAGGCATGATAGCTTTAGGGTGAAAATTATTTTCATTTGGATTTCTAAAGGGGGGTGCAGAAAAAGATGAAGTTCCAGGGGTAAGAGAGAGGACATTTCCTTTCTGCTCATACAATATCATTCGATTATTCATGTATTATACAATTTGTAAGAGGGTGGACATGTCTGTTTGTTTAACTGAGTCTCCCTTAGGAAGACCTGTTCTTTCAAGCTGTTCTTCATACTCTAAACAAGTATGCAGAGCAAAACCAAGGTTATCAATGGCCTTTTATTCAATCCTATGATAGTAGGGGGAAGGTAGTGCATTATAATAATGCATGAAAGCGGCTTGGCTCTAAGGGAGAATGCGCTTAGGGATTTGATTGTACGATTTGGTGAAATGCAAGTTGAAGGACTTGATAGTCTCACCATCCTTATAAGCAATGTTATTGTACTCCCGTAACTGCTCCGCTGGGATTTTGGATTGCCCATAAGTAGATTTGAACCAATAGACTAACTCCTCCCAAGTAGATAAAATCTTAGGAGGGAGATCAAAAAAATCGGTTGCATCCTCCCCTTCAAGGGAATTCACAAATAAGTGCATACAATTATTGTTGTCATTGGATCCTATGTTGTGAAAGGCATTAGAAAATGCCACCAAGTGTTCATTCGTAGTGGTAGTGTTATTCCCTAAAAACCTAGGGATATGTTCTTTGAATTTAGGAAGTGGATGAGTAGAAGGTGTTAGGTTAAGAGGGGAGGAAACATGCCATAGGGTAGTTGTAGCATCCTCTTCAAACTGAAAAATCCCATACTTTTTAATGAATTTGGCGAGGTTTGTAGTAGATTGGATAGGGACTTGGTGACTATATAAGATACCAATCACTGACAAAGCTAAATATTGAGAAGAAGAATCACCTCTAGTGCCACCAGAGCCACCACTAGATGCCATTTTGTGAATGATAGGTAAGGGAGAGAAAGACAAACTATATGAATTAGACAAATGTTTCCTTAGAGCACTTTGTTGGGTTGACAACACAATGTTCCTTCTTCATATTTCAGCAATAGGATTAATTTCCGTTGATAAACCTGTTCTTCTCCTAGAAATACGAGGGTCTAAGGACATGAAAAGAAGATCAAAACTGTAGGAAAAAGAAAGCTATGGTTGATTCCTAGGCTATCTTTGCCTAGCTTCCCAATGTTCTTGGGCACTTATGTCTTGTTCAATTGATGCCCATGAGCGATTAAGCTCAACTCGGGTATTAGTAGTATCTAAGATGGTATTAAAAAAGTTTAAAGCAATGTTGGTCTGGTCTTGAAGATTGAGCTCAATATTGGGTTGCCTTGCAACAGGTACAATCATTAAGAAATGAAATAGTCAAAGGATCAATATCAGAAATGTAAATATTCTCAATGATAATCAAGCATAAAAATCAACCAAAGAGATATGGGAGATCTCCCCAATATGGTCGCCAAATAAATGTTGAGGAAAAAATATGAAATAATCTTACTCAAGCATTTTCAGATCTTGCTTGGCTAAGGCAAGATAGGCGGGAATATTAGATGAGATAGAATAACAATCACTTATTTCATTCCAAGAAATCAAAATAATTGTTCTCTTTCCAAAACTCCTTGAGGGAGTTTGGACCAAAGTCAAACTTAGATGTCCTCGATGAACACCATACAAAAGGAATTCTGACGGAAAGTAAAAAACTGAAATTTAAAAGCTGGATCAACTTGCCATAGATTCCTTCCCACTCAACTTTGCACAATATCCTTTATTAGTCATGAAATTTAATTCATAAACATACAAGTCTACACAGACTATCAAAGATAGATCAACACCTCTGAAAACAAATGTTTGAATGATGTAATTCATCTTGAATCTCATTGTCTACAATATGACCCTATTGTCATAAAAGAGAATTAGGCTTTTAATGAATTGAAGAATGAATGAAAATTGAACTATCTCAATAAAAGTCAAGAGCCAACCTTAGTATGCTTTCCTCTTCTATTCTCCTTTTGTTCTTCCTCCTCATTTTGCTTTTATGCATCCCAAATTAGTTGAATTAGTTCAACTACTTATTTTAGTTAAGTTAGATAAGACTCAACTAAATTTTAGTTAGGGAAAGAATTAATATAATAATAATAATAAGGGTCTTTTAATAAATAATAACTAGTAGGTGGGAACCCTTGTGACTCCCTTTAGTTCCTTAA
>JZKD02S0095685.1:196402-221462 GCA_000966675.3 Picea glauca | reverse complement strand
CTATGGTTGATCATGTTTGACCATGTAGACTATGTATGACCACATTTGACCATGCTTAAGTATGGTTGTCTATGGTTTCCCATGAAAGGCTATAGTTCACTATGGTTGACCATGGTTGACAATGGTTGACAAAGGTTGGTTATGGTTCGCCATTGTTTCCTATGGTTGACCATGGTTTAGGATGGTTGACCAAGGTACATAATGGCTGACTATGGAAGATCATGTTGACTATGGATGAATATGATAAATTTTTAATTTACCTCTTGACCATGGTTAAATAAATAATATATTATTTAACCACTTTAATTGTGTCGATAAATGTCCCCCATATTGGAATCGATGGATTAATTAGTTTGTTAATTACAAAATATAATCTCATGGCCAATAATTAAAGATGTTGGCATATTCTTGTCGTCGTTTCCAAATCAATGAATGAGATTTCCAACATGAACTCCCTTGCATTTATGAATTCATCCATTTATCATTACTTAAGTTGTTTACYATTTCACTTTTACATAATATGATTAAGAATTTACTATGGGGGCTTATCAATTTCCACAGACCATACTTTTTCAAATTCAAACATGATTACTTAAATTTTAAAATTTACCTCTTCACTATTAATTTTTAACATTTTACAGTTCTTCCATGTGTGTTTATGTCATTTATTAGCATGGAGAGGGGTATGGAAAGGAGTGGAAAAATCATATACTATTGTTTAAAATTTACTTTTTAACTTTTACCAATTTACAGGTTTCAAGAAATTCTTGTGTTCAGTGGTTAACTTTTACTTTTTGTCCTGTGGTTACTTTTTACCACCTCCCATGCCGAGAAATGGATACAAATAATTAAGTATCTCTAAAATATTCAGAGGAGTTGTAATTTATGCGACCTCTCATAATGGTAATGTTTCACCATGCCACGAAGAGGAGTGGAAACAAAAGAATAGTGGGGGGAATTTTGATGAGATGGCATGGAGGATATGAGTGGTGGAAGATAGTGCAGGTTGTTAAATTCAATTGAAATCATATGTGTATGTTGTGGAACAATACTAGCCTAGCCCATCAGGAGACCAACACATTAGGAGAGGAGAGTTGCATTGTTCCGGAGAAGACATTCATTGAGACAGGAGACCGACATTGGTGCTTACAAAACTACAGACATTCCACTCAGGTATGCACATAATAATTGTTTATGTGATTTTTGTCACTCTACATATTTGTCATTATGTTTTCATGATGTATGCCACATTATTCTCTATAATTGTCGACTCCATTAAGTTATTATCAATTTGTTTGATTCAATTCATGGACAATATCCCCATATTGAAATGCCTCTAAATTGAGCATTAGTAGGAAGAAATATCCAAAAGCCTCTGAGATGAGATATCTTTGGTATCTAAGGTAAACCACAGATAACTGTGGTTTACCTTAGATAGCTCTAGTATCTAAGTCGGCCTATCTCTAGTATATAAGGTCAACTAGAGCTATTTAAGGTAAACTCGAGCTATCTAAGGTATCTAAGGTAAACAAAATATAGCTCGAATTTACCTTAGATACCAAAGATAACTTGAATTTACCTTAGTGTTATGAGAAATATTACCCTACAGATAGGATAATCTCCCCTTTGGACCAAGACCACTTCTTTGGTCAAAAGACAAAATAAAACAAATGGTTGCTACTTTCCTTATAGATCTAGTTCATAACCAATCAAAATGAGAAACAAAAAGAGTGTTTCATACCTTGTTTTGATGTTTGTCCTCATTGCTCCAAGCTTCAGGATTGATCTCCAATATCCATGATTCAGGACCTACGAGGAAAAACAAAGAAATCATTTCTCCTACTCTATGTGATTAGATAAAAGAGATCCATCTATACCCGATTTGAATTAAGAATAGACATTACAATGAACAACATAATGAAAGGAATAGGCCAAGTTGATATTAAATGGAAAGACAAAAGAAGGCACTTACAAATCACATTGATGTCATAACAATCTTCTCCAAGCTCTCCTCGTACAGCCCTTGCATGAAAGTTTCGAGATCAAAATGTTCATGCTTCAATGGATTCTTTCTCCTAGGATCAAAGGTTTGACACCTAAAATATTCCCCCTTTTCACCATAGAAATGCCTTCAATTTGTTGGGTATGTGTTATATTCTTTGCAAGACTAGAAACAAAATTTTCCATGGGAAATGTGTCACCTGATTTTCCTCATTTTTGATGTTGCCTCGATTTTTGTGTCCATTGTTGGATGGTTTTTCGACACATGGTTTTTTGTCGATGATTTTCTATTTCCAGTTAAGGAATTAGGGTTGTTGACTAATCCAAGTCATTGGGTTAGGGTTTTGGATGTCGCAGGCTCCTATATGTATATTGTATTGTAAACAATGTATGATGTGAATGAATATAGAATATGCTAGTTTTCCGGGTTTGGGTTTCCAGGGGAAAAATATCTATGTAATGTGTGTATTTGTCATTGTACATTTTTTGTTCTTTTACTGAAAATATGTTTGCAGTAAATAATTGTACAAGGTTAAAATCTACACAATTTATAGGCTTGAGAGGCTTAACCACCATGGCATAATTAGGGAAATGGTTGAGGATATGGCTCCTTGAGTTGGCATTTGATCCTAATATAGAGCCATAGGATAGGAGTTGACCAAAAACAACCTCATCCCTTCGGAGCCTACCCTTAGGAAAAGGTGGGATCTCCCATATTTTCCTCTAACCATTATGGCACTCCATTATAGTTAGAGACCGGGCGCTAGTGGCACTCCCCAACCAAGGCAAAGGGAGCATTGGCACCCCCTAAGCATGGACAAAGGAGTGCCACCCTTCAGAAATGCCCCCAAAATGGATAATTTTCCAAGTAAAAAAGGTATGGTTTCGACTGTAAATGATGATTTTTATTTTCCAACATGACTAAGGGGTCATGAAATTTTTTTTTGATGGTTTCAATCGAGTTGTGACACTTAGAAAAGTGCATGGAACTTTGCAACACTTGTGACACTTAGAAAAGTGAATGGGACACTTTGCAACACTTGTGACACTTATGTTGCAACACTTAAGTGTGGCATTTTAATGTACAACAGATGCCCCCCAAAGTGTGAGGTCCGAAGAGAAATTGATGGCCGAAACACTTTGCAAATAATTCGATGCAAGGGTGGTGGAGTAGGAGAACCTGACAAAATATGCAAACAACCCTCAATCAGTATAAATATATGTTTCATTCCTGAGGCATGCATACCTATGCTCAGAATATGAGTTGACTCAAAGCATGGATGTTGCCCAATACATTACATACCCATGAGAATAATGACTAAGGATATGGCCACTAAAGATACAATGTGGATCCATACCTCCATGACATGAACTGATCATAGCCACTAAAAATACACAGTGGAGCTACGAGAAGACAAAACATAGCCATGGATCAATACAATGTGGATCTATGTGACAATACATTTATTGGTAAGATTTCCAGCATGGAGATTATACTCAAATATTTTACATGTTCAAATGATCTCTATTGCATCCTTGGAAATGCACATAACAGAGTGAGCACCCAACCCAAGGTCTTCGTCTCGATCTTGAAATGGTACGATTCTATCCATGTGAATAAATGACTTGATGTCAAACATGGTAGAAGCCACTTGATTACTGGTCATTGAGGTATACCATTAACAAGTGCAAGGGAAATCACCAATGATGAAAATGACTCCCAAAGTACCCTAGTACATTCCAGTGAATGTGAACAAATGAGTTGAAGTCGAACACTCGTGGAATCATTCGATCAGAGGCCAATGATGTGAACCTACTATAGAAAGTGAGGAGGCTTTTCATTGAGGCATGCAGGTCCCAAGGTACTAACTAGTTTCTAAGTCTAATTCCTGGATAATGTGCTGAAGTCGACATGAACAAAATCTTCAAAGGAGGGCCATGATGTATCCCTCATCATCAACATGAAACAAACTGTTGGTGCAGTTATATGTTTWATATATTRCAATCATTTAATATGTCAATCAGGTTTCTTAATCAATAGAGTTGATGCACTATATGTGCCAATAACATATAAATGCCTATGTCTGATGAGTATAGCCTATATAAGAAAACACTTTCAAACCAAATACTCTATTTTCTCAATTTTCAAATAACACTCTCCACACAGTTCAAAAATCAGAAAGAAAAAACTCATAAACAAGCATATGATCTAAATTTCTTGCTCAGGTGATGGGTCTGTTCATTGTTGGCTCATGAAAGGGAAAGATGAAATTTGACTCTATGTTCTGGAGAAACTAAAATAACATCAATTAACACTCTGCATATTCTTAAAAGAAAACTCAATCAAGCTTAAAAGAAATATCAGACAGAGTAAAACACTCCGTTATAGGTGCATGTAGGGTGAGAGATGGAGGTCTTGATTGTGTCTGTGTTTTCAAGATGTGGTATAATCAATTCTGGAAGAAAACGCTAGGTATGGTGAAATACTCCATTATAGGCTGATGTTTGGTGAAATTTGGAGATCCAAGTTGTCCCTAGATTTGCAAAATAGAACTGGACACTTAAGCATATAGTCTAACAAATGATTTCCTTCATAAACACACAAAAAGATAACAAGTAATTATTCGGAAATAATTTCACTAAAAAATATCACATTACACACACAAAGCTCTTACTCACTCAGAATTATCACACCTATATATTGTATGCTATTAAGTGTATCATTGAAACATAACAGGAATAAAGTTAGATGATGTGGTCAAATATAGAATTACTCTGTCCACACAGAGAAAACCGAAATTATATTGACAACTAAATACAAAGAATCTTACCTTGATTGGGTCAGTGGGTCCTTTCTGCACGAACAAGGAAAATTTTAAAAGAAACTTACAGAAGAGAATATTTGAACACACACATCGAATCCATGAACTGCAATTATATCATTACTTCAGAAAACAGAGGTACAATACACAATATTTAAGAACCAATCTTACAACATAACATTTCTTAATTCTATCTCTGTATATGCCTATCATCTACAAGTCTCTCTCTTTAAAAAGAAACAATCGTTACAATCAAAGTTTGGAGATAACATCAAATATTTACACAAATATCACAATTGGTTTATGTATCGATTTTTAAGGGAATGATTTCATCCTCATGAAATGAAGTGCATGAGTGATGAAATGTATTGTGGTATTCAATGAACAAAGAATGTTCAAGGAAACAAATTCCTTGGACCTGTTGAGAACAACCTCGTTCAAACACCCAAGCCTGCAAATACGGAATGGGTACCAGACGCGCACAACTGGAGAAAAAGAATGGTACCAGCCGTACACAGTCACATAAATCGGTACCAGCCGTACATAGGAACATGTGATGGATGAGCAACAAAATAGGTACTGGACGAACTCAACATTGGTATCGGACAAGCGCAAAAATAGGTACCAAATGAGATGAGCACAGGATAAACAAAAAAATAGGTACCAGATGAATAAGGGTTGTTATCATAAGGTCTTCTTAGATCATTAAAAATAATTAGAGAGAATTAAATATCCAATATTCAATCCAAATCATTAATAAATCATTATAAATTAGGATTAAACATAAGTTACCTCATATGTACATAATAATGGTTAAAAGACATGTTTGTTGAGGAAAATAGGCAAATAGTGCATATGTGTGAGGCACAATTGGTCAGGATATGGGACAAGATAAGGCAATTGGAGGTGAAAAAAAGGAAGTTCAACATTTCCTCCATTCCCAAGTCATTGCATGTGCTCAGGCAAAAATTGTTGAACCGATCCTCAAAATTTCAACACTGATGTTGTCCTCCACCCTGCTTGAACATTAACTTCCTGGTTTTAAGATATCCAAACCGGAAGCCTCATACTTAAGCTCCATGTTAATAACTCGTGTATACTTTATTAGGCACATAACTTTGTTGATCTTGGCAGATACCTCATCATGCTCGTCCAGTAGCCTTTGGTTATTCTCCTTCAGCTGTGAATTTTCTTTCTTGACGTGCCTATCCAAAACTTTATACTCCTCCACTTATTTCTTCAACTTTTCATTCTGTTTTGTAAGCCTTTTAACTTTCAATACCAATTGATGTTCGGTCAGAAGACTGACAGGTTCATGTGTTGGTTGCTAAGTTATCTCCTTGTTGGCACAGGGGTAGACCCGAGGTTCACTCCAAGAGCACACCAACAAGCCATAGCTACTAGCCCTTTCGGCAACACCTGAGAAGCAGGTGTAGTCTCACCCAAAGCAACTATGAGGGGGTTGCAGGACAGATATGTCTATGACCAGGGGAATATCAAGTGGATCTAGTAGAACAACAACACAAGATGAACCTATCACTTATCAAGCTAGATCTATCCTACGCAGTTATAGATCTGATCTAACACATCAATGAAAATAACAAGATAACAACAACAGAGATCAAAGAATCAATCAAACATACACAACACAAGATATACGTGGTTCACCCTCTCTCTAGGGCTACGTACACAGAATTGTGCTTATGATTTATTAAGGTAAAACATACAGTTCTTGTCTGCACTCTCAGCTAGTAGGTCTTCTTTCTTCTCTCTCTTTCTCTCCCCTTTCCTGTGCACCCAGCTGCAGGACTTGATCTTCGTACACAGCTCGAGATCTTACAATACCAGAAGGCTCTCTCTCTTAGTACTTCTCTCTATCAATACAATAATCTCTCCCACAATAGAGCTAGATCAACAACAATATCATATCAATACTCAATGACCAACCTGACCCAGGTCCTCTTGACCTTTATTAATACATTACAATACCTCACCGACAACCTTAGGCCAAAACCTAAGTGCCAAAACCCTAAATACCAAAACCCTAGGTGTCTAAAAGCCTAGGTCAACTTGACCCACTTTTTCTGGGCTTCGCCAACCTGTCTTTTCTTCCTTCTCGCGCAGTGCTCCAAAGCATATAATGGTGGATTTCTCTGATTTTCAAGTCGTTCTCAATCCTTCTTCCTTGATGATTTGTCATCCTCGATCTCCTCATCCAATGACTTTCTTTTTTTCACTTCACTCCATCTTTTCTGCTTTTTTTGTCACTTCGACCCAATGACAGTCACTGTGTCTCATGCGAAGCTTTATTTTTATCTTTTGTTCCTTGTACTTCATTTCCTTCCATAAAAAAGGGCCAAGAGGACCCCAACACTCACCTGTGACTCATCCTGAGGCACTTCGGATCTGGTTCCTCTGTTTTTCTTTGACTTGGACTATGTAGTGAAACCTTTGCTTTCTACTTTTTGTCTCCTCTCCCTCCTTGTGCAAACTTTTTTTTCTATGTCTGGCACCTAGTTTCAAATGCACCTAGTACCTAGACCCTTTTCTCCTTGCTTCTACTGAGAGCTACAAGGAAACTGGTTGTCATAGTAAAACTTCAGCCAACACCCATTCACCAATCTATCCTTCCATTCTCCATTTAATGTCTTCAGCTGTGTAGCTCCTCCTTCTGTAACATAGGCGATCTCATATGGTCCAAGCCAATGCATTCTAAACTTCCCTAGGTGTTTTACAAATTTATTGTCATACATCAGTACTAAGTCACCTTGATTGAATGCCTTCCTCTTGATGTGCCTATCATGATAGGCCTTCTCTCTTTCCTTCTGAACTTGCTGATGGAACCCAACAATGAATCTGTCTTCTTCCAGTTCAACCAATTGGTCAAGCCTTTCGTGAACAATGCCAGTATCATCCATGTCTGTAAACTCAAAAATCCTTAAGCTTGGTACCAAATATTCCATCGTGACAACAACTTCAAGACCATAAACCAACTTGAAAGGATTCTGCATTGTTAATTTCTCGCAAGTGGTCCTATAAGCCCATAGTACTGCAGGTACTCTTAGATCCCAGTCATTCCTATTCACACTGCAAATTTTTGTCAATGTTGTCTCCAAGATTTTGTTGAATTCTTCAACTGTTCCATTTTCTTGTGGATGGTACGGTGTACTCTTCTGATGGTGGACTGCAAATTCTCCAGTCAGGGCTTCCACTGTCTTATTGATGAAGTGTGTGCCTTGATCACTCATAAGGATCTTGGGGCATCTAAACCTGTGTATTATGCCATCAAATATAAAACACGCAGCTATAGTTGCACTACAGTCCTTGACTTCTCTGGCTTCGGCCCATCTCGTTAAGTATTCGGTGGCAGTAATAATGTACCTTACTCCTGTGCACTTTCTTGGTGGGTTTATAGGTCCCACGAAGTCAATGGCCCACTTGTCAAATTCTTGTAGGGTCATTTGCGGTGCTAATGGCATTTCATCTCTTCAGGATGGTTTTCCAACTCTCTGACATTCATCACATGCTCTGGCATAATCTTTAGCATCTTTGTGCAAGGTAGGCCACCAAAGGCCAGCTCACAGAACCTTCTGCGCAATTTATTTCCCTACATAATGTCCTCTTGCGATGCCTTCATGAGATTCCGTGAGGATCAGTGGGCACTCTGTCTTCATAACGCATCTTCTTAATATCTCATTAGGTCCCATCTCGTATAGATGAAAAACGATCAGTGAGAATTCTGCAGCGTGCACCACTAGCTGTTTCTTCGGGCGAATTGTATACTCTCTAGGTGCCATTCCTATTGACAGGAACTGGAATATGTCTGCGAAGTGCTCATCCATCTTTCTAATGATGAAAAACTGTTCATCCAACAATGTATCCTCCAAACTAGTGGGTTCTTCGCCATGTTCCATCCTTGACAAGTGGTCATGGCCCTTGTTCATTCTTCCAGGCTTAATTATGATTTCAAAATCGTATTCTTGAAACAACAGAAGCCATCTGCATATTCTCCCCCCCAACACTGGCTTGTTTACTAGGTACTTTAGCGTAGAGTGATTTGTGAACATTTTAAAGTGTCCTCCCAACAAGTAGTGGTAGAATGTTTGCAACACATACACCATAGCTAATCCTCCTCTCTCTGTAGTGGTGTAGTTAATTTCAGCTATAGATAGTTTCTTGCTAGCGAAATCTAATGGATGGTCAATATCCCCTTCTCCAGGTTGTGCTAGTACTACTCCTAATGAAATAGAATATGCATTGACATGCACATGAAATTCCTTGTTCCAATCTGGGAAAACCAGAATGGGCACAGTAACCATATTCTATTTTAGTGTGTCCAAGCTCTACTAGCATTTGCCTGTCCTGCCGAACTGACAGTCCTTCTTCAACAGCTTCTCCATCGGTGATGTGATTTGGGCATATAATTTAATAAATTTCCTGTAATATCCATTATGTCCTAGCGTAGTGCACAGTTATTTGACTGAAGTAGGTGGTGGCAAATCAACTATAATTGCAATCTTTGATGGATCAACCAACAATCCCTTCTTGCATACAATATGGCGTAATAATACTCCAAATGGTGAGAAGAAGATGTACTTCTTCATATTTAAAGTAATTTGACACTGCCTGCATTTATCCAACATTATCCTTAGACATTCAATATGGGTTTTCAACAAACTAAACATAGTCCAGTAATCAAAATATGCTTCCAAAAATTTATGCAAAAATTCTTTGAACGCTTCAACCACCACCCTAGAAAAGATGGCTGGGGCATTCTTCAGTCTGAATGGCATGATTGTATATTGGTAGGATCCCCATTCGGTGTCAAACATGGTCTTTTGGCGGTCCTCCTTGGCAATCCGGATTTGATGGTATCCTGAAAAGCCATTTGTAAAAGAATATACCTCCTGACCTCCCACGTTGTCTAATACTTCATCAGTGAATGGTGTAGGGAAAGGGTCATGCAGATAGGCATCATTCAACTTCCTGAGGTCCACACATATCTTGATTTCTCTTGTCTTCTTGTCTTGTACTAGCATACAGATGATCCACTCTGACTCTTCGACAAGTTCAATAATCCCTGCTTCCAGCATTCTGTCGAGCTCGATCTTTACTTTTTCCTTGTATTTCAGGTTCAATCTGTAGGGTCTTTTCTTGACTGGCTTTGCATCTGGTTTCAAAGGTATTCACGTATCTCCCATAGGTCCTTTGATACCCTTCATTTCGGTGAAATTGGTTGTAAACAAGTCCTGATATTCGTGCAACAATTCTGTAATCTTGTTAATGGTGGTAGCATATGAGTAATCTCCAACATTGGAAAGCTTCGGTGTCTCCTCTGTTCCAATGTTGACCTTTTTGATCTTGATTGGCTGCCCAGTAAATGGTATCTCAACTACTGGTCCTTGCACATCCCTTTGGCCTTCTTTTTTAGTGATGTTTACCTTCCTGGGCTCATCATCGTCATCAGCATTGATGTTGTAGCAACTCTGCAATTTATGGAGAGGCACAGTCCATTCATCCTCTTCTTGTTCCATAGGGAGGCTAGATGCCTCTTCGAATACCTTCTATCTCACAATCTGTAATGCTTGGTCTACTAAAGGATATTCAATTTCAAATAAAAAGGTGGTTATAAAATTCTGAATCAAACCTTCCCAATCTGCAGTGACGAGGCGTAGCTTTGCTTGAAGGTACCAATTGATAGGGGTTGTGTCCAGCGTCGTAATGAATCTGTGTACCCATTGTTCTCGAGGGATGTCACTCCAGGCCTCTTCACAGCTTCTCACATGGTCCTTTGGGAAAATTCGACCTGTGTACCTTACTTCGTAGCTTACTTCTTGTGCTGAGAACTGCATTGTCATCAAGGTTCGACATTGTCTCCAGTCTGTAATGTTTCTTTTATGTGTTCCTCACCATCTTGCTAGTGTGGATTTTAGGGCCTCATCCATAGCCAACAACCTCTGTTGTGTTGGTACAATTTCTTCAAAGTCCACCAGGAAGGATTCTAAAGGATTCAGACCATCAAAGGTAGGTAAGTTACTTATGGTTGTACCAATCCAACGAACCTCTCTGGTCAGTTGAGAACATATCCTTGTGGATACTTCATACATCTGGTTCTGCTAGTTCTCCATCACTTCTTCTGAATCTGATGAACACGCACTGTTACTTCGCCAGCTCAGATTCCCATTAGCTATAGGGTTGATGTAATCCTGATTCCCATTAGCGCCCAAGTTTTCTTCGTCAAGACATTGACCTCTGATCCTAAGTCGAGGACCACATAGTCTATATCATACTCTCCTATCTAAGCATTCAAGTGTAATTATTTATTTGTCCTTATCTTCTTACCAATTTGGTGTACTACCCTATTCGGTAAGGGGTCTATCTTTCCTAGCTCATACTGCTTGATTAAGTTTTGTAATTCTTGTACAATGCTTTTATCTTGAATCAACTTAACACAAGTGCACAAAAATTCCATGAGCTTGCTTACCTCTTTTCCTTTTGTTAGCGAAGAGGACTGATCAAATGCATGAGGCATTCCATATTCTCTTATTTCTGTTTGTTTCTTTGATGAAGATCCTTGATCTCCTTTGAACTCTTTTCTTTCCACCTCAAATATCTATCTTTCTTTCTTAGCATCGAATGTTGGAGTCTTCTTCGCAACTTTCCTTACGTCGGGGCCTTCTACAGTCTTTCCTTGGGCTGCTTTGTCTTCTCCTGTAGCAGCGCCTCCTCAAGTGATAACAATGACTCTAGGGTATGCTCCACGAGGTTCAACATATATTAGTTGTACTTGTGGGTTCTTCTGAGGTCCTCATCTTTCCTAAAGGTTCGCTAGCAGCACAGGGCAGTCCTCAATGACATGCTGGAAGGAGTTGCAATAACTGCAAGTGGTACAAGGGTTCTTATAGTCCCTTGCTAGATGTCCTGGCTGCATGTAGTTATAATAGATTATTTATCTATGGTCTCGGCCCATACCTCCTCCTCATCCTCGTCCTCTGAATCCACCGCAAGGATTAAAGTTTCCTCTTTCCAGGGAGTTATACTGTGTGTTGTTTCCTTCTTGATGCACTTCACCTTGGATCTTGTATATGTCTCTTGATATTTCATGCATGAGATCATAAGCTCTACAATATCTGTCATCATGCCCTACTGATTTACAGAATGTGAAATACAAGTTCGTGGGTGTTTGAACATACTTATGCATATAATAGCACTGACCAGGGCGATGTCGATTTCTGCATACTTTGCACCAGGGTAATGCGACTTGCTTCAAAGGGCTCGGATCTCCAGAAGACAAATATTCATGAAACAGGGGACAGTGCTCCTTGTCATGGCCTTCTGATTTTCATATGATACACCAAATGTCTTCCCTTTTGTATTTTCCTTTGTCCTTTTTCATGTCCTCGACCTATAAAGACAAACTAGTTAACTCACTCATGATATGGCTCATACCTGAGTTGGATTCTCCCATGGGGGTTGATTCAAGCTTCATAGCGATCTCCAATGCTTCTACCTGCGAGGCAATATTTTGCTGCATCAGTGGAACTCTGATATGTGGTAAAAGAGTAGCGATAAACCATTCTTTGTTCTGCTCGTTCGGGATCTTGAAAGTTAGTCAACCTATTAGGGTCTTGAATCTCTGGTCGAATTCCCAAACAGGTTCAGCTACCTTCTGCTTGATCTCCTTCAGCTCTATAATACATTGTGATTCCGACTTAGGTTTCTTAAACTCTGCAATTTGTGCGTTCTTGATCTCATTCAGTGGTTTAGGCTACACAAGTCCTTGGACAAGCTTCATGTACCATCTCAACGTGCGAATCCTCAGCGTAGTGCTAAATTGGTTTCTTTTAACAACTTAATTGTTGATGTTTTTAATGTTCCATACGGCCTCACATAGGAATCAGTGTTGATCAGGATCCTCAGATCCATCTCCTCTAAATATAGGGAGTCTCATCTCATCTACCATGGAGTTTCCTAGGTCTCCTGTCTGAGTAGATGCTGAACTGCTAGTAATAGTACTCTGCGGACTCTAGTGATTCAAAATGTTCTGATTACTTAGCATTTCTAAAATAACAGGAGGATTGATATTACTTACTTCAGTGGTCTGCACAGTTCCAGATGTTTTTGGCTCATTTCGGCGAAGTTCTTCAACTGCTTCTTACTCTGCCCTAGTGGGTTCTGAGTGCTCTTCATTTGTCAGATCTGCCTCTTCTCCACTGTAGAAACCCTCTTCCTTGTAGTTTTTCTTAAACAGGTTCTCAAGGTGAACCCCTCTGAATAATCTTCCACTGCGCGTATGTCCAGCTTCCGTGTCACTGTCGCTGTCTGAATTTATGAACATTAGCCTTTTTAGATTTAGTTGGTCTATTGTATCTTCAATATGTGGTTTTCATGCAAGAGCATCTTGATTCTTAACTTTAGAAAGTGAAAAAAATTCCCTCTAGGTCCTTTGAAAAAGTACCTCTCGGCTTCGTTATACGATTCTACTCTGTCAACCAAAAATTCGGTGATATACCCTCCAATGGTAGTATCAAACCAATGATCTATAGCTTAGGATATGGTGTTATCAACTCTTTTAACCTTCTGGATCAGTGCCGACGTCCAAACCACAGGAGGTCTAGCTATTATCTCGAACTATGTGTCAACTAACCTAGCCAACCACTCATGTAGCTCCTGGTGGATTCCTCTAAAGAAGATCTCGTGAATGTTGGTGAAGATGTATCTTTGTAACCAATCTTCAATACTCAGCTTAGGGTTCTTGTTTTTGGCTTCCGCGAAGTCCCTCTCTTGATCCTCTATCCACTTTGGAATCTATGTCTTCAACATGAACCACCTTGACATTCCCTCACGAAGATTCCTATCTCGACAACATAACCATTTGTTGGCACAGGGGTAGACCCGAGGTTCACTCCAAGAGCGCACCAACAAGCCCTAGCTACTAGCCCTTTTAGCAACACCTGTGAAGCATTTGTAGTCTCACCCGAAGCAGCTATGAGGGGGTTGTAGGACAGAGATGTATACAACCAAGGAAATATCAAGTGAATCTAGTAGAACAACAACACAAGATTCACCTATCACTTATCAAGCTATATCTATCCTATGCAGTTATAGATCTGATCTAACACAACATTGCAAATAACAAGATAACATCAACAAAGATCAAAGCATCAATCACACATACACAACGCAAGATATACGTGGTTCACCCTCTCTCTAGGGCTACATCCACAGAATTATGCTTATGATTTATTAAGGTAAAGCATATAGTTATTGTCTGCGCTCTTAGCTAGTAGATCTTCTTTCTTCTCTCTCTTTCTCTCCCCTTTCCTGCACACCCAGCTACAGGACTTGATCTTCGCACACAGTTGAAGATCTTACTATACCAGAAGGCTCTCTCTCTCAGCACTTCTCTCTCTCAATACAATAATCTCTCCCACAATAGAGCTAGATCAACAACAATATCATATCAATACTTAATGACCAACCCAACCCAGGTCCTATTGACCTTTATTTATACATTACAATACCTCACTGATAGCCTTAGGCTGAAATCTAAGTGCCAAAAACCTAGATACCAAAACCCTAGGTGTCTAAAACCCTAGGTCAACTTGACCCACTTTTTCTGGGCTTGGCCAGCCCATCTTTCCTTCCTTCTCGCGTGGTGCTCCAAAGCATCTAATAGTGGCTTTCTCCGCTTTCTGAGTCGTTCTTGATCCTTCTTCCTTGCTGATTTTTCATCCTCGATCTCCTCATCCAATGACTTTCTTTTCTGCACTTCGCTCCATGTTTTCTTCTCTTTTTCTCACTTCGAACCAGTGACAGTCACTATGTCTCCTGTGAAGCTCACTTTTTATATTTTCTTCATTGTACTTCGCTTCCTTCCATAACCAAGGGCCAACACTCCTCCCTAGCTTCAACTTCCCTCCTTAAATCCTTCAGTGTCTGTCACTAATTCCTCAGCTTCACTAATAGTTGTCACATACATTTCCTCTTTCTCTACTGAGGTTGGAATGTCCATTGGATCCTCTGCAATAGAATGGACATGAGGAACTATCACCTGCTTAGCGATTCTCCAAGTGGTTCTTCATACTAGAACTGATACTTCCTCGGGTGTGCTAACATGAATACAAATTTCCTCCTTAAACAATCTCCTTTTCTTCGTTGTAAGCTCATAGATGGGCACTAGACTTTTTTTTTCCTGTGCCTTCTTCATTTTTCTTCTATAGGACAAAGATAGAGGGATTGAAACTTGTTCTTCTTGTGTACTCCTTGTCTCTCTTCCAGGGGACTTAGATGTAGGGGCTGGAACTTGTTCCTCTGGTTTACTCCTTGTCTTTCTAATAGAGGATTGTTCTATAGCACTCCCTTCATTGGCTCTAAATTTATTCTTTCTTTTAACTCTCAATTCAAGGGTCTTCTCTACTTCTCCAAACTTCTCTTTAGGTACCTCAACAATTACTTCTAGAATATTCTCTACAATTTATTCAACCTTCTCTTTAGGTACCTCCACAATTACTTCCGGAATGTTCTCTGCAATTTCCCCAACCTGCTCCTGAGGTATTTCAATAATTACATCAGGGACATTTCCTGCAATTTCTCACGAAATTGTGTTTTTCTTTTAGTGTTCAGGTTTGGGCAAATTTTCTTGGTTTCGGATGACTGTTCCACCACACGTGCAGATTGTTCACTTAACACTAATGTATTTCCTTTGTCCAATTTTCTTACATATTTTGGTGAGCTAGGGCCAACAAGATCTACTTCACTACTGGATTTATTTCCTATCTTTCTACTATCTCCCTTCTTCCTACCTAACCCTTGACTATGTTCCCCTGTTATATTTCCTTCTACAAACTGATAAAATTCTTGAGCAAAATTTTATGTGAGGAGTTTCTTCCAACAACTGTCTCGTTTTCTCAACTCATGAACAACCAACGGTTTCATCATCCCATGGTGGTAGATATTGGTTTTGTTCTTCTCAGAGGCAGACTTAACCCCTCTCATCATCTTATTCAAACTCATCCAAAGAAAATGGGGAAATTTTATTTGTGGTCCTCCTTCAAAACACAACAAAAGACTTAAATGATAAAAAAAATTTACTGCATACCTCCCTTCACAAGTTAAAAAATTCTCCAAGAAGACAAGCATAATCCAATATTCTTCTTTTATCCAGCTCCTAGAGATACCTTTTGTCCAATCTGGGTCCAGGTGCTCGGGCTTCAAAAATTTCTGACAGAGGATTCTATCAATTATGATGCCTTTGAAATGATTCTATTTGGTAGAAGGTAATTATGTCGCTTCTGATATGGTGGCTTCATTGATCATGAGTTTTAGTTCCCCCAAATGGACGTTTGACTCTGGGCCAAGGCATGAGATAACCCCTCATGATTTCCTCTGAATTTTTCTAAGAAGTGAACCCAGGTGACCCTTTCAAACTTCTCTTTTAATGCTTGATACTACTTTGTTTCTCTGTACAGATGGAACATAGGTTCGTGCCTATCAACTCCCATGCCAACTTAAAAAAAATAGGTCTCAAAACAAGTATAGGAAACAAAATTTGGGCGAGGGTTTGGTACTAGAAGAAAAATTACAAGAACAGGGTGATGGAGGCAGAGAAATGAGATAGTAGGAGCCAATAGAGTGGTGGTGCATAGTATGAAATGAGTAATTAACTCTCATCTGGATGGCAAAGCCATCCAAGAGAGCGCTTATAATGAAAACAAGAAGACAACGGTCAATTATTTGAAATTATAACAAGGTGAGGAAGGAGTCTGAAATCATGCCAAAGGATCATGTTCATGGATAAGATGAAGATCATACCAAAAATTAATGTCACATCCCATTCTTACCGGTTTTCATAATGATTACAATGAGTGTGGGCGATGTGACCAAAATTCACCATTTGGGAAGCATTCAACGACATAGGTTTGAAACAACGTGAGGTTATAAAAGGTGGCATAATCATAGTTTTGGCATCATATGAACAAAGTTTTTGGCAATAAATTTCAAATTGGACGATCACTTCATGAAGAGGTTTGTGTACATCATAAATGATTTTGAAAATAGGGGAAATCATGAAGACTTTGGAAGATAATGATATGGAGGTTTAATAACTTAAGTTGACAAGGTAATATGAGAATAACCATATGTTTAACACAAAATTAATTTGATTCTTAATAAAACGGAATAAACATTGAATTCATACCTCTATTACCTGAAATGTATTTGATCAAATAAGGAAATATCAAATGTAGAACAATGTTACCCGAATTCCATCATCAATACTAGATCACAAACTTAGAACCATATCAACAAAAAATATCGTTTTAGTATCGGACCAAAATAGAGAATTGATTTAGTACCCGACCAACACAAAGAGTCTTTTCCAGTACCGGATGAACTCAAAGACTGTGCTTTTAGTACTAGATGAAGTTTTGACAAGATACCCGGAATCTTGTAGGATTCTCTTCGTGTCTAAACATGTTTTGAGGGTCAAGCTGAAGTAGATGTTGGCACTCACTAATGTTGTATGTGAATTTTTTCTTTTGAATGAACATTTTAAAAAATTTATAAACAACACACTGGTACAAGGATGTTGAAAATGCAGCGAAAGTGTCATAAAATGAGGTAAAATATCCAATGACTGGGATCTAATCTCTGTAACAAGAAGGAAACTATAGTTGGAAATCGTCCTGTAGAGATATAGAAACCTCTTTTTGGAACCAGACTAACCACTGCTTCTGTTTCCACTTCAATTTTATTGGAAACAAAAACCTAACTACTACTATCCTGTGTATTTTTCTTGGGCGCAAGTCAATTAATGCTCACCAGTGTTTTCAATTTTTAGGAGTCTGCAAAACTTAAATAAAACTCCGTATACTATCCTATGGAATTTTCTTGAGCCCAGATCAGTTAATGCTCGTCGGTGTTTTCAATTTTTAGGAGTCTGAAAAAGTTAAAGAAAACTCCATACACTGTCCTGTGGATTTTTCTCGAGCCTAGATCAATTAATGCTTGGCGGTGTTTTTAGTTTTTAGGAGTCTGAAAAAATTAAATAAAGCTCCATTAGGCTCCTTTCCCATGAGTAATCTACCAGGGTTGGGTAAAGGAATAAACTTACACCTGGAAGACGTCCTCCTTATTTCTTATCTACATGAGAACACAATAAGCTTATGCTTTTGTTAGTAACACAAAAAATCACTATCTAACAACACACATATACACATAAATATAAAAATTTAAATTAAATCACACAACAAAAACTTACAATGGTGGTTTAGCAAGAGGAGACCTCCTCTTGCTTACCAATTGCATTTCAGAATTTTGAAGAATTGTTTGATAAAATCCTCTTTAGATAGAGGCTTATGATAAACTTTCAGTCGATGCTCATTTACAACAAAGGAGGTCTGATATTCATCAATGGTTTTTATCTTCACTGAACCATTGTCATAAATTGTGTCTACCTCATAGGGTTCCAACCATTGAGTGGATAATTTACCCTTGAAATTATTGAACCTACTATCATATAGAAGGGCCCAATCAACTGACTGAAAATATTTCTTCTTGATGTACTTTTCATGCCATTTAGTCCTTTGTTCTTGAATGAGTGTGGTCCTCTAAAGAGCATCCTGTCTGATTTGATCAAGATCATTCAGCTACAATATCTTCTATTTTTGGGCTTCATTCAAATCCATTCCCAATTTCATTACAATCCTGAAGGTTTTTACTTGAAATTCTATGTGAAGCAATGTTGATGATTGTAGCTACATGAGACATTATCCAGGACACAAACCTAAGATAGAGCCCCTGAGAGGGGTGTGTGGTTCCTATCTGAGACAGAGTTGGAACATAGAGATGGAATCCTCCTTACAGAGAGTTGAGAAGAACTCCAGATGATTCTCCTGTGTAACGTGGTGAGAAAGGAGATCTGGAGAGTTGGACATGCCTATGGTTGAACAAAAGGTGAACGTGTGAAATCCCAAAGTGTTGGGTGCATCATCATGAGAACATAAATGGATATGATGTATTATCCTCCTATGAGCAGAAGATTTGATGAGAAAATCCAGATGAATCTCATGTGTAATGTAGTGGGAAAGAATATCTGTTGAGTGGACGTGTCTATGGATGAGCACAGGTGAACGTGATCCTAGTGGTTGAGCACTAGTGAAGAAGTGGTTCTTCTGTGTAATGTAGTGAGCCAGAGATATGGAAATCCCTATGGATGTGCCCCTAGTGGATGAGCACTAGTGGGTGTATAAGATCCCTTAATATATTGTTCAAGAGTCAGACCTACCTATAACCCTAATTGTGATGTAAAGGGTACAAGTCGGCCCCACCTTAATGTGATTAATAATTAATGTAAAAGATAATTAATCTGGTTAATATTAATTATATTGTGAGCTAGTGACATTGACCCTACTGTGCCAATAAACACTTTTGTTGACAGGTTCAGTCTACTATAAGTAAAGGTAAATTCCCCATTGAGGAATCATATCTTTCATGTGAGTTTGAAAATTTCAGCAAGTACACCTTCTTGGGAAAAGTACGCACCTCTCTTGGGCACTCGTCGTCTAGGGTTTGAGCACCCTCTTGTGTGCTAGGTTTTATTGGTGGTGAAGGTATTTATCTTGAAGAATATAGCAAAGGATTTTTGTTGGGTTTTCTTCCCTTGTTGAGAAGGGTTTCCCAGGATACTTCTTGTGTTCTTGTGCATGATGTTTATTCTTGTGATCTTGGTCGTTGCAACATTATTTGTTATGGTTAAGTGAAATGCTAAAAATGGAATGAAATTCATGCTTAGCCTTGCTTATTGAAAAATCAACATGGTATCAGAGCATAGGTCTCGAAGAACCCATTGCACAAACATTTTCTATCCATCCTCTCTCTCTTCTGCAGAAACCTTACGACCCTTCTAGGGTTCCCATAAAATCCATACGACCTACTCTTCTGAGGGTTTCTAGCACTTGAAACTTGGACGTTGAGGCTAGAAAGGAAATATGTGTGTATGGCCTCCTTCAAAGCACCTCCCACAAGTCTCAAATTGTAATTCCGAGCATTTTGACTTTATGACCCTAGGGTTTCTAGGGTTTCACTAATTTCTGCAGAAAATTTCAGAAGTGTGTTTCAACAACTCTTTGAATAAGCTCTTCATCTTACCAGGACTATCATATTTCTTAGAGGCTTATTGTTGGCAGTCATAAGTCCAAAAAAAACTAAAAGTGCTAGCCTAGCCTAGCCATTAGGTTTTCTAGCCTAGTTGACAAGGGTTTGTGAAGAATCCAAAATGAGAAAAATCATGATGGGAGAAAATCTTGATGATTAAAGAAAACTCAGTTCCAGGAAGACAAGACCTCAAAGAAATGAAGAAATCAACACTCTCAAGTATGGTCCCTACCAATGATGATACTTGGTTAATTGATAATGGTTCCTCCAGACACATAACCAGTCTTAGAAATCACCTAACACATTTCGTTGAGAAAGAGAAACATCTACATGTTGTTCTTGGAGATGATGCCAAATATAATGTGAGAGGAGTTGGAACTTCTACCTTCCAACTAGATTCAGAAATGCAACTTCAATTAGAAGAAGTATTATATGTACCCGGAATGAAGAGGGACCTTGTCTCTATTTCTTCCTTTGAAGACATAGGCTATAAGATTACCTTCTCAGAAGGAAGAGTTATTGCATGGCACAAAGACTCTCATATAAGTTCTGCCAAGGTAATTGGTGTCCGAGAAAAAAACTTGTACAGATTGACCATCAAACCAATCCAAGCCTTATCACATGACACTATCAACTTGAGTGAGCTATGGCATATAATACTTTCTCACATTCATTATAGAGATCTTCTATCTTTAGGGAAAATGGTAACAGGTCTACCAAAAATACATATTCATCATAAAGGTGTTTGCAAGGGTTGTGCCCTTGGAAAAAATGTTAAAGGATCCTTCCCAAGCAGTGACAATAGATCCAAGGAAATCTTGGACTTGCTACGTTCAGATGTATGTGGGCCAATGACTATTTCATCTCTAAATGGGTACTTATACTATGTACTCTTCATAGATGATCACTCCAAGAAAACTTGGATTTACTTTCTAAAGAATAAGGATGGAGTCCTTGCAAAATTTCAAGAATTCAAAGCTCTGATTGAGAACCAGACCGGAAGAAAAATCAAAATATTAAGATTAGATAATGGAGGACAATACACCTCAAAATAATTCAATAGTTTTTTTATTGAAGAAGGAATCAAGAGTGAGTTCACAGTTCCTTACAACCCTCAACAAAATGGGGTAGCTGAAAGGAAAAACATAACTATCATTGAGGCAAAAAAATGAATGATACATGATCAGAGTCTACCTATGACTCTATGGGAAGAAGCATGTATGACAACAGTATATGTTCAAAATAGAATCCCTCATCAGATCCTAAAGAACATTACTCTAGAAGAATCCTTCACCGGAGTGAATCTTAAGATTGGACACTTCAGAATATTTGGATGTCCAGTATATCTTCATGTACCCAAAGAAAAGAGATCCAAGATAGAACCTTCAGGAAGGAAGGGCACATTTTTTGGATACAATGAATCCTCAAAAGCTTATCGAATCTACATTCCTGGTCAGAGACAAATTGAAGTAAGCAGAGATGTTACTTTTGAAGAAGAAGTAGCCTTCCAAAAATCTAGAGAATCTCAGATGGAAATTGATAGTGAGACAATGCCTTCTTCCCATTCAATGGTTCAGAGGGAGACATATATTATTCCAGATGATCCAATAGCTCCAGTTGATTCAATTTTTCTAGTCGATTCAGTTGCTCCAAGAAACATACCCAAAGATATTACAGTTGGACATAAAAGGCCTGCTTGGTCCTGGCAAACTCTACAAGAAGCAGAAGGGCATAAAGCCCCACAAGGAACAACTAGAGAGAGAAAAATACCAATGAGATTCTCAAGCTGCCTTTCATTCATGACCCACATTATTGACTCAGAGCCAACTTTTCATGGAGAAGATTTAGGTGAACAAGTATGGAAAGATGCCATGTTTGAAGAATACCAATTTATATTAAAAAATGATGTATGGGATGTTTTTCCAAGACTAGAGGGAAATTCTTTAGTGACTTCCAAATGGATTTATAAAATCAAGCATGCTGCCGATGGAAGCATTGAAAAATACAAAGAAAGATTTGTGGCCGGAGGGTTTTCACAAGTACAGGGAGTTGACTATGACGATACTTTTGCACCAGTAGCCCGATACACCTCCATTTGATCTATCATTGCACTAACTGCTTCCATGGGTTGGAATCTACATCATATGGATGTAAAGACAACCTTTCTCAATGGTGAAATTGAGGAAGAAATTTATATTGAGAAGCCAGAAGGATTCATTGTACACAACGAAAGATCTCATGTATGCAGGTTGAAGAAATCCCTATATGGTCTAATGCAAGAACCACATGCTTGGTATGAGAAAATGGATGGATTTCAGATGAGTTTGGGCTTCAAAAAAAGTGTTGTTGATACAAACTTATACTATCACATTAATGTCAATGAGTGTTTGCTTTTGGTCCTATATGTGGATGACCTTTTCCTCACCAATTCAAAGAGACTCATTGTTGAATGCAAACAAGCATTGACTGCTAAATTTGAAATGAAGGATTTGGGCTTGATGCACTACTTCTTGGGACTAGAAGTATGGTAGAGAACAAATGATATTTTCCCGAGTCAAGGAAAATATACTATGAAGATACTGAAAATCATCTGCATGACATAATGCAAACCATGCCCACTCCAATGGTAATGGATTTGAATAAAATGAGTAATATTGATTGAGGAGATTCAGATCCACACTTATACCAACAATTGATTGGATCATTGATGTATCTGGTTAACACCAGACCAGACATATGCTATGTAGTAAATGTGCTTAGCCAATTTATGAGCCAACCGAGACAGACACACTGGATAGCTGCAAAACATGTATTGAGATACTTACAAGGCACAATTGGTTATGGCCTAAGATATGAATCTAGTGTGGACTTGATCCTGTAAGGATATGTCAATGTAGATTGGGCAGGAAGCACAGTAGACAGAAAAAGCACCTCTGGTTGTTTCTTCACTTTGGGTTCTTCCATGGTTTCCTGGTGTAGCAGAAAACAAAGCTATGTGGAACTAAGCACCGCAGAGGCAGAGTACATTGCATTGAGTGTAGAAGTCCACGAAGTAGTGTGGCTTCAGAAAATCTTGACTGACTTGTTTGATCATGAGATGGATCCCACTACTATTCATTGTGATAACCAGAGTTGTGTAAAGGTCTCCGAGAACTAGGTGTTTCATGATAGATAAAAACACATTGAAATAAAGTATCACTATATCATAGACATGGTGCAGAGAAAGACAATACATGTGCAATATCTTCCTACTCATGAACATATCACAGATATCTTCACCAAACCACTTGCCAAGACAAAGTTTGAGTATTTCCATGAGAGACTTGGCCTGGTGGAAAATGCCTCCCTAGATGAGAGGGAGTGTTGATGATTGCAACTACGTGAGACATTCTCCAGGACACAAACCTAAGAGAGAGATCTTGAGAGGGGTGTGTGGTTCCTATCTGAGACATAGATGGAATGTAGAGATGGCCTCCTCCTTATAGAGAGTTGAGAAGAGCTCCAGATGATTCTCTTGTGTAACGCAATGAGAAAAGAGATCTGCAAAGTTGGACATGGATGTGGCTGAACACAAGGTGAATGTGTGAAATCCCAAAGTGTTGGGTGTATCGTCATGAGAATAGAAATGAAGATGATGTATTAGCCTCCTTTGAGCAGAAGAGTTGATGAGAAACTGCAGATGGCTCTCATGTGTAATGAAGTGGGAAATAAGATCTGTTGAGTGGATGTGCCTGTGGACGAGCATAGGTGAATGTGATCCTAGTGGCTGAGCACTAGTGAAGAAGTGGTTCTTCTTTGTAATGCAGTGAGCCAAATATATGGACATCCCTATGGATGTGCCCCTAGTGGATGAGCACTATTTGGTGTATAATATCTCTTGCTATATTGTTCAAGAGTTAGACCTACCTGTAATCCTAATTGTGATGTAAAGGGTACATGTCGACCCCACCTTAATGTGATTAATAATTAATGTAAAAGATAATTAATCTGGTTAATATTAATTATATTGTGAGCTAGTGAGGTCGACCCTGTTGTGCCAATAGACACTTCTGTTGAGAGGTTCAGTCTAGTATAAGAAAAGGTAAATTCCCCATTGAAGAATCATATCTTTCATGTGAGTTTGGAAATTTCAGCAAGTAAACCTTCTTGGGAAAAGTGCACACCTCTCTTGGGAACTAGTCTTATAGGGTTTGAGCACCCTCTTGTGTGCTAGGTTTTATTGGTGGTGAAGGTCTTTCTCTTGAAGAATATAGAAAAGGATTTTGGCTGGGTTTTATTCCCTTGTTGAGAAGGGTTTCCCAAGATACTTCTTATGTTCTTTTGCATGGTGTTTCTTCTTGTGATCTTGGTTGCTACAACATTATTGGTTATGGTTAAGTGAAATGCTAAAAATGGAATGAAATTCATGCTTAACCTTTCTTATTGAAAAATCAACAAGCAACACCTGCTTCCCATACACCAATTCATAAGGTGTATGGCCTGTTGTGTTTCTCCAAGTTGTTTTGTAGGCCCGTAAGGCCTCAGGCAACCAATCAACACAATATTTATGGTGTAACTGAACTGTCTTGGTAAGTATATCTTCTATCACCTTGTTAGTTGATTCCACTTGTTCATTTGCTTGGGGGTGATAAGGTGAGGATTTTCTATGTTTAATCTGATATTGTCCAATAATGGCTTTGACTAGATTGGAGGTAAATTGGATTCCTTGGTCTATCATTATTTCTTGAGGCACACCAAAATGAGTAAAGATGTCTTCAAATAGAAAATTAACAACGAATTGTTCATTTACAGAGTAAAAAACTTTATCCTCTACCCATTTAGTCACATAATCTATACAAACCAATATATACCTTCTTCTCCGAGACATGAGATTGATAGGTCCTACAAAGTCCAAATCCCACTTCTCAAAAGGTTCAGTTACTACCTGATCTTGGAGAGGCATATAATCACTTGTAGTAGGTTTCCCCATTGTTATAACCCTAAAATGCACCACACAGGTTTACCTGGCATCAGGCCAACTCATGCCTCTTCCTAGCCAAAGCCATGCTGAACAAATCCTCAAAAAACCACTTAAATCAAGG
>JZKD02S0095685.1:140529-150592 GCA_000966675.3 Picea glauca | reverse complement strand
AATATATTACCCATATATCCAAAAAATAGTGTGTTGTCCAAAATTTCAGAAGTCAACTGTTCTCAACAATCAATAAATAAAAACACTTAAAATCCACATTTTCCACTCTAGGAGGCAATCTTTCCCTTGTTGTTGTTATCACCCTTTGATATCTCTGAATTTTCCTTTGGCTGTTTGGAGCCTTTAGGCCTAATCTCACTGATCAAATGAGAGAAATCATCCCTCAAATGCAGGCGAGAGGACATCGATTTGGTAGAGTCATTTGACGGTGAGGAGGGTGCTTCAACATATTTTCCTTTGTCAGGAGCATGGTGGGCCTCAGTTTCTAACCTTTGGCTTGCATGGGAAAACTATACTAGTGAGTGGATAGGGGCAACTTGGACAATTTGATTAACAGGTGGAGGAGTAGGTAGAGACAAGTTAGGCCAGCCACGATGTTGGGAGGCTGTCGGGTGGACAATATCTTTCCATCCGTCATTTTCAGGGATTTCAAGTTGTAGTTAGACATGAGGAGGCACCAGGATACCAGGGACATGTGGGGCTTGGAAGGAAGGCCTTTCAGGCCTAGGTTGCACCACGCCTTGCCCAATCCAGTTAAAAAATCCATCTTGAAATAGCTGGACTAACTCTTGTGAGTTTGCATCAAAGTGTATAGAGAAGCTTGGTCTTCTAGGGCCCCTGTTCCAATTTCGTCTTCCTCTGTTACCCCGGCCATGGACACCTCTGCTGAAAAGCTCATTCCTGTATGCATTATTGATTAGAAAATAGTTTCTTCAAAAAACATACATGACAACTCTTTTAAATATGAAACAAAGTTTGGCTCAACAACATATAAAACTCATGCAATCCAATCCATACAAATCGTTTAATACTTTTCAATGAGCAGGGGGTGAACAAGGGTTTTGGGATATGTGAGGGATTGTATGAGTGAAAAGCATTAAAATGAGGGGGAATAGATCATGATTACTGATCACAAATGTCAAACAATCAACTATATCGTAAATCAAAGAATATATCACTGCAATTCATCCCGGTGTGATCCTTTGACTGTCATAATACAAAATTTATCTTAACTGTAATTAAATTTTAAGAACAGGGAGTGGATAATGAATATGGGAAGGAAAGGGGATTTGTAATGTGCGAAAAGTGAAATAATGGTATGGAAAAGAATGAATATTGTTCGTAAAACTAATTAAGTAATCCATAAAACCAGCTCTGTATTCAATACAAATGATTCCAACACCAATTAAACAATTTCTATGTGTCAAAGCTTGTTCACTGTCACGCATTATAATATTCAAACTTTTTTCATTAACTCAGAATCACTATGCCTTTCAACCTTCCTGTTAATATAATTCTTGTTCCTTTTAATTTCCTTCTCATTTTTATTTAAAACAAAATCAAAAGGAACACACAGTCATATTGTTTCATCTCTTTCCAGCATATATTTCTATAAAATATCAACCAATGCCCTTAATTCACAATTTTCCAAATCAAACATAGACACATGTCTTTCCCGAGTTGAACATACCTTTTTAAAACTTGCATAAATTCAATGTTTTGACAATATTGACAAATAAATTGCAATGAAACCAAAATAAAAAACCCATGTTTCATTTTTGATGGTGCAATAAAACAAAACAATGCACTATGTCTCCATAAACCATACATAGTAAACAACCAAGTCACAATCATCATTTTCCCCAACCTTCAATTATCCCAATTGAGACTAATCAAACACACCGTAGCCACAAACTACAATTGACACCACGTTCTAGGAACACAATGACCAACACATAATAAAAAGAGGCAACCCTCTGACTGTAGATTACCATTTACTCCCAATCAACCAATTTAATAAAAAAAAAAGGAGCTAGGTTATCGATGCAAATGTCACAACAAAAGGATGCAGCGATTGTACACCAATTCTTATCCCCAATTACAACTTTCCAACAACTCGATCAAACAGAGACTAGACAAATATGAAAGCCACTGTCATAACCACTTAACCAATTTATAACAGTCAACAAGATACTTGACAAGAGTGTGACTAGTTGGGGTTATCCAAATTGGGCTCTGTAACCATGAACATAAGAAATAATCAAGATTTCACTTGATCACCAAAACACAGAGAGACCGTAGGTCAGACATATCAACAGTAGGTAGAAAACATTTGAAACAAGCACGGTGGAATCCATAGGCTAACTTTTAGCTTGTGTAATAGTGTGTTAGTTCAATACCGGTTAGGGTAGGCAACGATGCAGAAGGGCAACAATTGTTCACTGACAGTAACAAATACCAAGAATGCACAGAGGCATAACCCTCTTACCGAAACAACTTATAACAATGCCAATGGAATTGCAGACCCTAGGCATTACCAACAACCATAAAGCATACTTCTTGGCATAATGGCCACCCCATATCCAATTGTGTTGATGCCAATACCACAAAAATAATCCCACAACCAGGTGAATAACCCATGAACATGGCTCTGGAAGATTCACAGTGACCAAAACGTAGTTCGAAACATACACAACAACCCCATAAGACTTGAATACAACCGGATATGGTTACAATAACTGCGAGGAGGTGGCCAACACGGATAAATAGAGTGAAACCCTCCAAAAAAATACCCATAACTACTTAAAACAATAGAGATCCATCACAGCTTCCACCACATAGAAAAACCAATGAAATCACAATTTCAACAAATTAATCTTTCCATTTGCAAACGAATAACCACACAGTCATTCAGAGAAAATACCCACGTGTTACATAGTTTCCAATCTCAAGAAAACACAAGCCAACACATTACTGAGCCATTTTTCATTTCATACATAGAGAGAAATTCATGGATGGGTGAATAGAACCATACCTGTAGCCAATGGTGTCAAAAGGGTGAGTCAATTGAGCAGTTCCTTCCAGGCTTGAATATCAAATCTTAACCACAACACAACCAAATGAAACAATAACAATGCTAGGGTGATGGCCTAGTGGAAGAAGTATGGAGTGACGTGCATTTACTACACATCGCTTCCATCTTCCACCCCATTCAATTTCATAGTACACGAAAGCCAACCAAAAACCATATCATTAATCCCATGCCATTAATTCCATGCATTGAAACTTGCGACATATTTCTTGCCAATTGGGCCACCCCAATCCATATTAACCATTTCCAAAAACCATACCATTACCATATATCAAATGTACCCAACATAACTCAATATAATTCGTATAGCCACTAACCATTGCTAATTAGGATTAATACTAACGATTTTTTATTTCATTGGCCCATAACCTCTTAACATAGTATGGTATAGTTTCTTTTCTTGGATTTTTTTCATAAATCTCTTTCCATTGCTTTTGTTTCATTTTGTTACTAACATGTGTTTTGTGTAGGTGTAACATGTAATGAATCATGGTGACAATATCAAATGTAACAACAATAAATATATGCCACTCATACATGGAATTTAGAGCTTATAATAACAAAATCATCACATAAAATGCATTATCCATCTTCCATTATGTCGCAAAAAAAACCAAGACTGCATGATCAACCATATAGAACCCTATAAGAAACATCGAAACAACATCATAAAATGTGTGATAAGACTATCTCTGAGCCTCCAGTCTACAAGGGGGTCCCACCTACTAGTATTATATATCATTAACATAGTTTAAATAATAGGATTTAACAATACTTTGCAGGCGAAATTCTTCATTGCGATTTTAATCGTCAACAAACTGGTGACTCCACAGGGAAATCTATTTCCAACAGATTAAGAACTCAGAATATATGGTTTCACAGAAAAAAAAAGAACAGTAGATCCATAAGGTATAACTAGAATGATCATGCAACAGGGGGAAGTGAGCGTATTTAATGGAAAAATGATCGGGAATTTGGGAATAACTCATGAAAAATGTTAAGTATGAGGGGGTTTATCCCTGTATGCATAATCATTCAACCAAAATTTATTATTGACTTCAAGGAGAAGAAATTTATGGACTTTCTCTTTTAACTCTCAATGGATGAAGAAATGGAAAGAAAAAGCGAGAGGTAACCAATTTTTTCATAAGACAACAGTGGAAGCAGATAGCAAATTCAATCATGCTTCAGGGGGGGAATCGTAACAACTATGTAAACTTGATTTTTATTGACTAACAATACCTTGCAGGAGTGTCATTGTGGAAGAACTGATCCAACATATTATTATTGAACAAAATTAAACTAAAAAAATGAAAAACAATAAAAAGTCATGACAGAAAAATGGAACTACGAAAATTTAAAACAATAGAAAAAAAATGACAGAATTGCAAAAGAAGTAGGAAATCTATAAAAAAAAAAAAAAAAATTTAAAATTCTGTAAAAGAAGAACTGAAAAGCAGTGGTGAAAATGAACACATAACTAGACTACTAATATACAAAAATTCCAAACAGCGTTAAAACTTTTCAAGTTGGTTCCACGTAGTGTCTTAAGTGAGAACCGTTAGTGCTGTAGGAAAACAATCGCTCTTGTAAATATTTTAAAATGTAAGAGTTTGTACCCAGGACAAAAGCGATATTGAAAGGACCCAGCCATAATTCTTGAAACTTCAAGACAATTGATAGTCCCTTAGAGTACATGATTAGATCATCAAGATATATATGAATAAAAACATCGATCAAATCGTCATAAGCTACTTGCATAGGTCTTTTAAAAGTGGCACTTGCATTAGATAAGCCATAAGGAATACATTCATAAGTCAAGGTGCCCCAATGAGTAACAAAAGTGGTTTTATATTTATCTGCCCTTTTTACCTTGATTTGATTGTAACCGAAAAATCCGTCAAGTAAGGACATCATTTGTGGTCACCTTGCAACTTGTTGTAAAATCATTTCCATATTAGGGAGAGGAAAGTGATCTTTTACACTATCCTGATTTAATGCACGAAAATAAACCCATAATATGATATGACCAGTTGTTTTCCGAACGGGGACCAAATTGGAAACCCATTCATAATACTTGACCGGAAAGCTGATTCCGACTTTCAAGAGTTTTTCCAGCTCCTTTCGAATAGTTGCTTCCAGTGCAAGGTTGATAGGTCTTTGTTTTTGCCTAACTGGTTTTATGAATTCCTTGATGAGAATGGCATGTTGTATAAGAGCAGGATAAAAACCACGAATATCCTCATAATACCACGCAAAAACATCTTGAAATTCACCAAGCAGCTTGGCAAACTTCATTTTCTCTTCATCAAAACATTGGGCACCTATTTTAACATTCTTTAGAGACTCGGGTGTCCCAATGTTCAAGGAGATGGTTTCACCCACCTTCCTTTTCGACTCCTCTTCTTTATGTTTCTCTTTATTGCCTACATCACTCGATGAGAATGAACTCTCTAGAGGATTCAAGCCCTTAGGGATCTTGTTATCTTCTATGGATATAATTTTCTTGGGATTATAAGGTTCATTCTGAATGAAATCACATATGCTCTCATCACTAGGGAATACCTGCCATGATTCTATATTGTCAGGGATATGTGGATGATATAGAGATTGAAAAGTACAATCAGGTCTGTGTGGCAGAAGTTGTCGATTAGGAGAGGCTGCAAAAACAACTAACCGATCAACCATTGAGTTCAATTCCCTCTTAACATGAGTAATGTTGAAACATAATAGGTTCGCGATAAGTTCCCAAATAGTTTGGGTGTATCATTTCATCAAATTGTTGTTAGGAGAGTATACCTTACATACAAGGTTCACAACAAGCTCAAAATCTCCAAATATTGTAAGGTGACCACAACCTAGATTATAGGCGTTTTGAATGCCTAATAGTAAAGCTTCGAATTCAGTGACATTGTTTGTGCAAGCAAATTCCAACCTATAAGAAAAGTTATGAAATTTCCTCACAGGTGAGTACAATATAATGCCGGCTCTGTTTCCTTCATTAGAGCATGAACCATCAAAGTGCATGTGCCACATACCATCATCTAAGTCGATTTGTTCCAAGGGAATGGTATCCTCTTCGACGAAGATGGAATACACCCCTAAGTCTTCCTCGATATAATTCACATTAGGTTGTGGAACACTCTCTATGTAAGGTGAAATCCTTCCTTCTCTAAGGACAATGGTATTTTTACCATCCTGAGGAACGAATAAGTGTGTCCCGTTGAGCGAGAGGTATCCACTTGTCAAGGATTTCCAATATCTTCCTAAGATGATTGAGTAATTTCTCACTGGCATATCAATTACCTGAATATTAAGGGTTGCCCTTATTTCAGAGTGTGCGCACAAAACTAAAGTCACATCTTTGATCTCGCCTATGGTCGTTTGTTGTAGACTATTATAAGAGAGCATGCTTCTGGCATTTTCATTTATACAAGACAAGCCTAGCTCTTACATAATAATATTCAACATTACACTTGGGCCCGAACCGCCGTCAATGAGGCAACAATGGGAAATCTTATCCATAATTTGTACAGAAATATAAAAAGGGGGATTTTTTACAGGGTATCTAAAGTTATGTACACCTACTTGATTTAAAAATGAATCCTCTTCATTTACCTCTTCAGAGAGGTTGTCTACGACAGAAGATTTTCCTTCCATGAATTGTTTTAGATGCCTCTGTTGTTTAGGGATGACAACCATGTCCAGAAGAGTTGCATATTCTTTGATGTTGGCCAACTTATTTAAGATATTGTATTTGGGAGAGGGGAGAGGGGAAATAATTCATTGACTGTCAGGAGCCTTAGGAACCTGAGTAGTAACAGCTCGTGAGGATGATCTCGGGCCAGAAGAACTTCGGGGAGGATCATATTTTCCTTTAGGAGCATAGGATTTGTTCCTAGTATTGATGATCATGATATCTTCTGGCTCTGCAAAATCTAGGACATCGATGGTAGTTTTTGGTCTTTTACCAAATATCCTATCTCTGGCACTCTTATTTATCTCACATGTGGTCTCCTCATGGTGTTCCTCACAAAATTTACACCAACTCCGAGGCATGATAGCTTTAGGATGAAAATTATTTTCAATTGGATTTCTAATGGGGGGTACAGAAGAGGATGAAGCTCCATGCATGAGAGGGGAGACATTTCCCTTTGTCTCATATGCTATCATTCGATTTTTCATGTCTTGTACAAGCTGTAAGAGGGCGGACATGTCTGTCTGTTTAACTGATTCTCTCTAAGGAAGACCTGTTCTTTCGAGCTGTTATTCATACTCTAAACATGTCTGCAGAGCGGAACCGAAGTTATCAATGGATTTTTATTCAAGCCTACGATGGTAGGGGGAAGGTAATGCATTATAATAATGCATGAAAGCAGCTTGGTTCTGAGGTCGAATGAGTTCAGGGATTTTATTGTATAACTTAGTGAAATGAAAGTTGAAGGACTTGATGGTCTCACCATCCTTATAGGAGCTGTTATTGTACTCTTGTAACTTCTCTGTTGGGATTTTATATTGCCCATAGGTGGATTTGAACCAATAGACTAACTCCTCCCAAGTAGACAAAATCTTAGGAGGAAGGTCAAAGAAATCGGTTGCATCCTTTCCTTCCAAGAAATTGGCAAATAAGCACATGCAAGCATCATTGTCATTTGCTCCTATGTTGTGACAGGCATTAGAAAATGCTACCAGGTGTTCATTTGTAGTGACAGTGTTATTCCCCGAGAACCTAGGAAGATGGTATTTAAATTTAGGAAGTGGACGAGTAGTAGGTGCTAGGTTAAGAGGAGAGGAAACATGCCATGGTGTGGTTGTAGCATCTTCTTCAAATTGAAAAATCCCATACTTTTTAATGAATTTGGTGGGGTTTGTGGTAGATTGGACAGGGATATGGTGGCTATATAAACTACCAATCACTGACGAAGCTGAATACTGAGAGGAGGAAGAACTTCCAGTGCCACTAGAGCCACCACTAGATGCCATCTTGTGGATGATAGGTAAGGGACAGAAAGATGAACTAGATGAATCAGACAAGGTTCTCCTTAGATAACTTTGTTGGGTTGATAACACGACGTTCCTTCTTCCTATTTCAGCAATAAGATTAATTTCAGGTGATAATCCTCTTCTTATCCTAGAAACAAGAGGGTATAAGGACATGAAAATAAGGTCAAAGCTGAAGGAAAAATAAGGTTATTGCTGATTTGTAGGCTGTCTACGTCTAACTTCCCAACATTCTTGGGCACTAATGTCTCGTTCAATTATTTCCCATGAATGATTAAGCTCAGCCCGAGTATTAGAAGTGTCTAAAATGGAATTAAACAAATTCAAAGCAATGATGGTCTGATTAGAAAAATAGATGTATACGATGATAATCAAGCATAAAAAACAACCAGAGAGATATTGAAGATCTCCCTAGTATGGTCGTCAAATAAATGTTGAGGAAAAGATATGAATGATCTTACTCAAGCATTTTCAGATCTTATTTGGCTAAAGTAAGATAGACGAAAATATCATCCTATGTTTATAGCCATCAAAAATTATATCCTAATTCACAAGTATTGATTACAAGTGCTTAGGATGATTTTTTATAAATGAAAGCTTTTTGAAAAATTCAATTTTTATGTAACTTTCTGAATATATCAGATGCTGAAATAAATATAGAGACAGAAGTAAAAACACCCAGTCAATAATAAAAAAAGATGAGACATAAATCAATCGCTTATTTCATTCAAATTTATCAAAAGAATCATTCTCTTTACAAAAATCCCTGAGGAAGTTTTGGACCAAAATCAAACTTAGATGTCCCCGATGAAAAGCATACAAAAGGACTTCTAATAGAAAGTAAAAAATTGCTGGATCAGCTTGCCACATATTTTTTCCTACTCGACTCTGCACAATAGCCTTTGTCAGTCATGGAATTTAATTCACAAACAGATAAGTCTACACAGACTATCAAAGATAGATCAACACCTCTGAAAAGAAAGTGTCTGAATGATGTAATTCAGTCATGAATCTTGTTGTCTACAATAGGACCCTGCTATCATAAAATTTAATTAGGGTTCCGATGAATTAAAGAATGAATGAAAATTGAATTATCTCAACAAAACTCAAAGAGCAGACCTTAGTATTCTTCTCCTTCTATTCTCCCCTTGTTCCTCCTTTTCCTTTTACCTTTAAGCAATTAGAATTAGTTGAAGTAGTTGAACTACTTCTTTAGTTAAGTTAACTAAAACTCAACAAACTTTTTAGTTAAGGGGGAAAAGTAATAAAATCATAATAAGGGTTTTTAATAAATAATAACTAGTATGTGGGACCCTGTTGTAGGAAAATTCCCCTGTGGATAGGTGAATTCCCTCTTGGATCTTAGACCCCTATGACCAAGACAAAAAAGTGCTAACTTTGAACATTGACTTTCCTTTAAACATAGCTAAGCTAGTCAATAGAGAAGTGGAAGAAAGTATGAGTACCTTTTACGAAGTTTGTCCTCTCTCAGTCCAAGTTGATCTTGATCTCCAAGTCCTTTAACGAGTTTTGCAATTCAATAAGCAACGAAGACAAAGCATACTTTCTATTCTACCATGATTAGTTTAAAGCTAGATTTATCCAAAAGACAAGCTCATGAAAATGTACACAATCTTGAAGGAAACAGACCAAGCACACGTATTAATGAGAAAAAAATAAGGTGTTTACAAATGTAGATGAAAATTTAACAGCCTCACCAAGTCCTCCTTGTCCAACCCCTTGCTCAAAAGCTCCACAATCAGTATGACAATACTTTTCATTGATTATTCCCAAGTCTCCACTTCTGATGAGATCATAAGTTTGATATCTCTAAACTCCTCTATCTCCCTTTTTTCCATGGAAAGAACTCATTATATAGGATTTGGAGGCTTAACCACCATGGAGAGGATCTCTCATCAGATCCACTAAAAAAGGGATCTCTAAGATATTTAGGGAGAAAATATCTCTTAAGGATTTTAGGGAGGAAATATCTCTCAAGGATTTTAAGGAGGAATTATCTCTCAAGGATTTTAAGGAGGAAATATTTCAACCATCCATGAGATCCTCCACCTTCCCTAAAAAATAGGAAACCAAATGTGAGGTGGATTCTCACACTTAATTACTTTCTTT
>JZKD02S0095685.1:112969-140479 GCA_000966675.3 Picea glauca | reverse complement strand
TGAATATTAATAATAATTCATGTGTACTTGGTATTTTGGCCTTCATGTAATATATCCCTCCTTCACATTGACTAGGGATTGTGACATAGGTTATTCCATGGTGTCAAGGTGTATGAGACACTTATATGACACTTACAACACTTAGGGAAATGTACCTAGGTGTGAAAATTTCATGTGTAAAAGAATGCCCCCTAACGTGTGAGGTCAGAAGAGAGAATGATGGTCAGAACACTTTACAAATCTTTAATATAAGGGTGTGGAGTCAGAGAACCTAGTAGAAGCTGCAAACAACCATCAAACAAATTCTATGACATGTTTCAAACCCAAGACAGACATACCTATGCTTGAGTGATAAATTAATTTTAAGGTATGGTCGCCACCAAATACAATGTGGATCCATAATCATATTGACTTAAGGGTATAGCCACCAAAGATACAATGTGGATATATACTTCCATGACATGAACTGATCTATGAGATGAAAAAACATAGCCATGAACCAATGCAAAGTGGATCTATGTAACAATATATATATCAATGTACTCGAATGATCTCCTTTCGCAGCCTGGGTAAAGCAGATATCAGAGCGAACACTCAACCCAGGGTCTTGTTCCCAATCCCGATGTGGTACGAATCTAGCCATGTGAATATATGTTTTTATTTCAAACATGGTAGATGTTACACGTCAAAAATACTCACTTTGATAGTGTCATAAATGTCATCATTACAAAGGTCGCAAGTGTCGCATTTTTCTCACAAGGTCACAACTGTCGCATGTTGCTCACAAGTGTCACAAGTGTCAGGGAAGCATATTGCCATGATGCCTATGTCGTGCCTATAATGACATGAGAAGGACACTTGTAACACCTCAAACATTTGATTTGGAAGAGGAGAAATGAGTCAACAGGCTTGCAAACCTTTTGCCATCTGAAAGCACCTCAAAAACTGAGTTTTTGGAGGGGAGCGCTCCCCTATACCTCTTCTGGGAGCGCCGACGCTCCCCCTTACACTATCTGGGAGAATTATAAAGCTCCTCTGGCCCTTTTGAGGGAGTGCTATAGATTTTGATAGTGCCCCTAAAGCCTACAAGGGAGCGCTACAACGCTCTGATGGTCCTTTTGAGGGAGCGCTACCTATTCTGGGCAGTTGTTAAGTTGTTGAGATGAATGGGGGAAGGATCCTTTCATTCTTGGAAGGAAGTTGGATTCGAATCCCTAGTGCATCCATGATCTTAGGGTAGATCCTTAACTAAAGGAGGCAAATCCTCAACTTCCCCAAGGATATCTCAAGTGGTTAAAGCCTCTCCAAGGCTATATAAGCAAGCTTTCTAATGGTGAAAGGGGACTGGAAAATGGAGAATCACACCAAACTTATGATCTCATAAGTGGTGCTGGAACATAGATAATTTTGGGAAGAATTGCTAGCATGAAACCTATGATCTCATAGAAAACACACAGTCAGCCAAAGGAGAGTGATCAGTGAAGCTGTTGTCATCCAGGTTGTGGATCTGTCAAGCAAGGGTTAGACAAAGGGAACTTGACGAATCTGTCGCATTTGCATCTATGATTGTAAGTATTGCTATCGTTATTCTCATTAATATGACACGCTTGGCCTGTTTCTTTCTAGTTTGTGTCTAATATCACATGAACCTATCATTGATAGATAGATCTGTTTCCAAGCTAACATCAATAGAGTAGGAAGCGGTCGTACTTTGTTTGTCTACAGGATTCAGCGAGGAGCAAGAGTTTGGAGCTCGATTTGGAGCGTGCAGGGAATAACATCGATAAAAAGGTACTGTTGTTCTCCTTCCTTATCATGTGCTAGTTTGTATGGATTTGAAAGGAAGTCAGTGTCCACATTAAGCAATTTCTATCTTAGAGTAGGGTCTAGCTCTTTGAGGCAATCTACCTGTCCACAAGGAGATTTTCCTACAACAGAAACTGGCGACTCAACTAGGGAGTCCTTAAATCGAAACTTCTTGTTTTGATTTCTCCTCATAGACCTTGTTTTACCCCTTGATTGTTTCAGACCTAGTTCACTCCTCTTTTGATTAGTTTCATGAGCTGATTGGCTCCCTACCCCATCACACTCAACCTAATTGTCGAGATTGAATTACACTTTTTGGATTTATTGGCATTTTTGAGAGTTTTTGAACTTAGTGCCCCTGTCCCTGTGTTAACAGAGTGCCAACGCTCCCTAATAGCCTTACACAGAGCGCTATAACGCTCCTTGCCTTTAGAAACAGAGCGCCATCCCACCTTTGGCCAATAAACCTTCCAGAATTACTTTTTCTGGGTTTTTCCTCTGTGTCTCTCTGGCTGGGTAATCTTGTGAGTCAATCCTTCTTCTTTCTAGCTTTGACATCTGTCTTTTTCTTGAAGAACAAACATCTTACTGTTTGGATTTTGTAGCCTTCTTTACTATTGTTGTTGAGTTTTTCTGCCATTTGGAGTTTGAAACCCATGCATTGTCTTTCTCTCCTTTTTGACTGAGTGAAAAACTCTGGTGAAAGTCATCAAAGGTATACAGATCTTTTCATTTGGTTTTAGTTAAAATCATTGTTCTTCAACATTTCTTTTGGTGTGAAGTTCTTAATTTTTCTTGGATTTTTTCTTTTCTTTCACTTCTTGTTTTGATCACAACGAGAGGGTGTATCTTTTGTACGTTTCTTTCTTGTGTTGGTCTGATTTTCATTGATCCAAAAAGATAATTAGCAAGATGAGCATTGTTTTGAATTAATCATTATTCATATACAAACAATAAAGGTACATCTTAATGATTAGTTTGCATTTCTGAAATGTTGTAGCATCATATTGGATTTGATTGAGAACAAAATTAATTGAGGACATTCCTTATCAAGTGTTTGGTAGTGAAAATGACTCTTCCTCTTTCCCTTAAATAGGTATTCATTGAAAAGAAACAATTGTTTATCATATTTCATGCATATTTTTGGGAATTGAGTCATCATTCCATCAGTTTCACTTTCGTACACCCTCTGAGTAAACAAAAACCATCAAAATCATCACTTAACTAAAATTTATCAGAATTTTTACATCTTTGTTAGAAAGCCTACATTAGTTTAAGGTGTAGGCCTTTGGAATAGGTTGAAAGGATAACTTTCCAAAGCTATCAAACAAACTTAGTATCTTGCAGTTAGGGAGAGTAAAATCCAATTATCGTATAAGTCTGCCTAGGATCCCCCTCTCACATAGGGGTTACACACAAGGTCACATTCGGGTGAGCTATAGGGACTAACCCTCTGTGGTTTAACTGATTGTGGTGGTCGGATCGTATTATGGGGATCACTTTGAGGTAAATCCACAATTACTGCGTGGAAGCCTTTTAGTTGATTTCGGGCTCGATACCCTGCCCATACATTTGGATCGGACTGTTGACTGTTCCAGCCTAGGGGCTGACTTTGAATTGGTAACCTTAGTGGCCATAATCTTTAGGGTCTTACACAAGGTGACGGTGAAGGGAAGTCTCACTGTACCTAGAACAGACGTTGGTCACTTACTCGGGCTCCTTGGAGGGTAAATCCACAATTATTGCATGGAAGCTTGCACCAAGGCATAAGTCCGTTAAGCAGGTCGCCAACGTAACTGATACACCCGCTCTATCCCCGCCCCTTCCTATTTTGATCTCGTGATGTTGGATTTCATCACCAACTAGTGGTTTCATCGTAGGAAGGTTTGTTTGATTGATTGCTTCTCAGATTCGTAGCATGTGTTGTTTGTTTTACTTAGTGGACCTTAGGTCGAGTCAGTGATAATGGCATCGAATTCTGGGAGTACCAATGGAGGAACCCATTCTCCTGGGGAACCTTATACCTTTCCTTCATTTGGAAACTTTGGTCCTCCATATGTTGCCACACTGAGTCTCCCGGGACTCACTATTGGATTACCAGTTTGGTTGTTCCCCACTCCGGTGATCCCGAATCCTCCCAATGTTTCAGTTGCACCTAATACTTTGGATGTCAATACACCACCCACACATCAACCTCATGTCAAATTTTCGCCTTCTTCGCCCATCAAGTCTCCTTCCATTTCTCCTTCTTTGTCTAGTGAAAGCTCTAAATCAAGTAGCCAGGTTAATCAGAAGAAGAAGAAACGGAAAGAGAAGAAGAAGAAGAACCCGAAAAGGACAAAAGCCCCAACAACATAAGATGTTGGTTCTAAGCAACCAGTTACTGTTAATAGTACTAGGAGTGTTGATGAAGTCAACAAGATTAAAATGAAGAATCCAAAACCCAAATTCCCTTACAGCCTTTGTAAGGGTGACCACTTGCTGAGGGGTTGCCCCGGTCTTACCCAGGTCTTAGAAATGTGGTCTTCCACATCATCGGCCTCTGTCGGTCATGTCGATGATACTTCATCAACTAGTGATGTTTAGGTTGGTAAGAAGAAGAAAACTGTCAAGTTCCCTTGCATGTTATGTAGAGGTAATCATTATTCTCATCTTTGTCCTCGCATGGACGAGGCTTCTTCTCTTTTGGAAAAACTTCAACTTTCAAAAGGTTATCATAAGATTTCCTCCGACCCATCATTGGTTGATGGACTGGTCAATCCGGTTCCATCCCCGGTCACTCCGGTTGATTAGGTGGTCAGTCTAGTTTCCTCCTCGATTGAACCACAAACCCAAGTAGCTGATCCAGTTCCATCATCGATCAGCCCCATTCTTCATCAAAAGAGTGACACCAAAGCGGTCGATCTAGTTTCGCCATCGGTCGATCCCATTCCTCCATTGAGGAATATCAAGGTGACTGATCCAATCTCTTCCTCAGTCAGTCCCACTCTTCCTTCGAAGAGTACCAAAGTGGTCTATCCAAGTCCACCATTGGTTGATCTGATCCATTCATCGGTCGATCCTACTCTTCCTCTAGAGAGTAAACCCGATACTGCCCATGTTTTTCTTGTTAATACAGACTCTACCGTGCCGGGGGGCATCCATCCTTCTTTTGTGAAACCCCCTCCAAGTACTGAGGCCATCCTTTTTGATTGGGGTGTGCTAACTGGACCTCGTCTTCCCTCTCACATTCCTTTCCAGATTACAGTACAGGTTTGTGGTTGGGACGTTCCTCAAACGCTGATAGATGAAGGTGCGTCCATTAGTATTTGGTCCTCTGTTGCTTGGCATGCTTTGGGTTGCCCGCAGCTTGCACCGGTTACATAGAATATGTTATCTTTTAACAGAAGAACTAGTCAACCTTTAGGGATACTTCCTCAATTTCCTATAACTTTGGGAGGGAAAACTGTCTTTATCGATGTCATGGTAGTCCAAGACCCCTTGGATTTCGCTTTACTCCTTGGGCAGGATTATGTGTATGCTATGAAAGCTCTTGTATCCACTCTTTTCCGTGTGATATCTTTCTCTCATGATGGAAGAATTGTGACTATTGATCAACTTTCATTCATCGGCCCCGACTGGGCTACCTCCCTAAGTGGTTCTTATATGCAGACAATATCACCCCCACCGCATGTCAATTATGTGGTGTTGTCTCGCATGACCCCAACTTCTAACGATTTGGATCCGGTAGTTGACATGGTGATCTCTTCGGTAGGGTTATTGGAGCCTGATCTCCTTACTTCTGTCACGACCCTCGACATGTGTTCCTTCGAGAGTGATTGTCTTCCATCCAACAAAGATCTCTTGGAATCCATGACTGAGTTTTGTCCCTTGACATGGTATCCTTCCAGAGCATTATCTTCTTGGAAGCCATGATCAAGATGCAACCACGAGCATAGTTTCTCTCCTCTGTGGAAAGCTCGTTAAAAAATGAAACAGAGGCCACTAGATTTCATGCTGGGGGCATGTCACGAGCATAGTTTCTCTTCTCTGTGGCAAGCTCGTTAAAAAATGAAATAGAGGTCCCGAGCATAGTTTTCCTCTCTGTAGCAAGCTCATTAAAAAATGAAACAATCTGGGGATCGAACCCAGAACCTTGAGCATAGTTCTTTTCCTGTGTCAAGCTCGTTAAAAAATGAAACAATCACCTCTCCCTTCAAGTTGAGTCTTTCACCAGATCTCATAGATGTTGAGTCGAGTCTTTCGTTAGGTCTCATTTTTGAACCTTGATTTCATCCACCTATATCCTTTTTCTCCATCTAGTGCAGAAATTGGTGACAACCTCAAAGTCGGTGAATGAATTGAAGCTTGGGGGGGCATGTCTCCAACCTTTGATGATCATTCTGGAGTTAAGCCACCAGCTTTCGAGCTGGGGGTAGAGTACCGAGCTTAGTCTTTGTTCTTTCTCGTGCTCGTAAATACATGAGAATGCAACCGGGTAAAATTTTATCTCTTTTTTCGGACCTGTACGAATAGACAAACAAACGAAAAAGGAACCCCCCTAGAGTCTTCTTTAAACCCTTTTTAGACTCTCTAAATATGAGAAGATTGTTGAGTGACCTTTCTTCCTTTCACACTCATTAAAAGGTCAGAAAGGGCGTCTTTCAAGTGATAGTTTACCCCTTTTTCGGTCTTGTCAGACTACTATACGAAAAAGGAACTAAGAGAGTTCTCTTTTGAGTGTTTTTCCAAACTCTATAATTCTGAAAAACCTTCAAGTTTTCTGTCTTTGGACTCATTAAAACACACATCAACAGTCCCATATGGGACCGATCCCTTACTTCTTCTAGTTCATTAAACAAAGGAAGAGGAACTTACCGAAGGTGAGTTATATCAAGCATGTGTTATCCTCCTCGAGCTCATTAAATCAAAAAGAGGTACTCGTCTATCTAGATGGGGGAAAAAATTGAAAGGAGCAAGCCAAGCAGTCTCTTGAGAACATTATCCAACAATTCTTAGAGTCGCCCTTGAACACGACACTTTGTCATTTGAACATATCATAATTCGTTGAACCTCTGCACTGAGCCAATCCTTTGAGTTCCTTTCACTCCTTTGGGTCCCCCGACGCAAATCATAGTATCCACTGCATAGTTTTGGTCCATGTCATGTTTTGCTGTTGTGCCTCAATGTTCAAGGGAAGTATCTGCCTCTAGAGTCAGCCATCCCAAATATCTTGCCTCAAAACCTGTGTTAGTCCATGTCCATTTGATCCACCGATTACATCTCTATGTCCATTTCATGTCGTTGATGGGGGATACATCAAGGCCCTCCTTCAACGAGTCTATTCCTTTCGACTTCAACACATTATCCGGGAACTAGGCTTAGAAACCAGTTAGTACTTTGGGACTTGCATGCCTCAATGGCAGGCCTCCTCACATCTGACAGTAGGTTTACATCATTGACCTCTGATCAGATGATTCCATGGATGTTCGACCTCAACTCATCTATTCACATTCTCTGGAATGTATTAGGGTACCTTGGGAATCATTGACATCAATGGTGATCTCCCTCGCACTTGTTAACGGTTCGCACCATTGACTGGTAATCAAGTGGTTTCTGCCATGTTCGACATCAGGACATCTATTCACATGGTTAGAATCGTACCACATTGAGATTGGTAAGAAGACCCTGGGTTGAGTAACCACTTTGATATATGCTTTGCCCAGGCTGCGCAGGAGTTTTCTATTGGACAAAGAATGCATACACTGTCACATAGATCCACTTTGTATTGGTCATGGCTATGTATTATCATCTCATATATCCACTATGTATTCTTCGTGGCTATGATCAGTCTGAATCATCAGAGTATAGATCCACATTGTATCTTCGGTGGATATACTTTTTTTATGGATCCACGGTGTATTTTATGGTGGCCATATCTTGCAAGTCTTGATCACCCAAGCATAGGTATGCCTACCTTGGGTTTTGAAATATGTCATGATATTTGTTGGATGTTTTTGTGCAGCTTCTGTCAGGTTCTCTGCGTCTATACCCTTGCTTGAAAGTCTACAAAGTATTTCAGTTATCAGTTCGCATCTTCTAACTTCATACTTTGGGGGGCAATCTGTTACACATAAAAAATACTCACTTTGATAGTGTCGCAAGTGTCGTCATTACAAAGGTCACAAGTGTCGCATTTTTCTCACAAGGTCGCAAGTGTCGCATGTTTCTCAAAGTGTCGCAAGTGTCAGGGAAGCATACTGCCATGATGCCTATGTCGTGCCTATAACGACATGAGAAGGACACTTGTAACACCTCAAACATTTGATTTGGAAGAGGAGAAATGCGTCAATAGGCTTGCAAACCTTTTTCCATCTGAAAGCACCTCAAAAATTGAGTTTTTGGAGGGGAGCTCTCCCCTATACCTCTTCTGGGAGCGCCGATGCTCCCCCTTACACTGTCTGGGAGCATTATAAATCTCCTCTTTCCCTTTTGAGGGAGCGCTATAGATTTTGAGAGCACTGACGCCCCCTAAAGCCTACAAGGGAGCACTACAATGCTCTGATGGTCCTTTTGAGGGAGCGCTACCTATTCTGGGCAGTTGTTAAGTTGTTGAGATGAATGGGGGAAGGATCCTTTCATTCTTGGAAGGAAGTTGGATTCAAATCCCTAGTCCAGCCATGATCTTAGGGTAGATCCTTAACTAAAGGAGGCAAATCCTCAACTTCCCCAAGGATATATCAAGTGGTTAAAGCCTCTCCAAGGCTATATAAGAAAGCTTTCTAATGGTGAAAGGGGACTGGAAAAAGGAGAATCACACCAAACTTATGATCTCATAAGTGGCGCTGGAACAGAGATAATTTTGGGAAGAATTGCTAGCATGAAACCTATGATCTCATAGGAAACACACAGTCATCCAAAGGAGAGTGATCAGTGAAGCTACTGTCATCCAGGTTGTGGATCTGTCAAGCAAGGGTTAGACAAGGGAACTTGACAAAGTTGTCGCATTCACATCTACGATTGTAAGTATTGCTGTCGTTATTCTCACTCTTGGCCTATTTATTTCTAGTTTGTCTCTAATATCACATGAACCTATCATTGATAGATAGATCTGTTTCCAAGATAACATCAATAGAGTAGGAAGCGGTCATACTTTGTTTGTCTACAGGATTCAGCAAGGAGCGAGATTTTGGAGCTCGATTTGGAGCGTGCAGGGACAAACATCGATAAAAAGGTACTGTTGTTCTCCTTCCTTCTCATGTGCTAGTTTGTATGGATTCGAAAGGAAGTCAGTGTCCACGTTAAGCACTTTCTGTATTAGAGTATGGTCTAGCTCTTTGAGGCAATCTACCTGTCCGCAGGGAGATTTTCCTACAATAGTAGAAACCACTTGATTACTGATCATTGATGTAAACCGTTAACAAGTGCGTGGGAAATCACTAGTGATGTTCAATGACTCCCAAGGTACCTTAGTACAATCCAATGAATGTGAATCGATGTTTAAGTTGAACATTTGTGGAATCATTCGATCAGAGGTCAATGATGTAAACCCATTATCGGAAGTGAGGAGGCCTGCCATTGAGGTATGCGGGTCCCAAGGTACTAACTGGTTTCTAGGTCTAAGTCCTAGATGATGTGTTGAAGTCGACAGGAAAAGACTTGTCGAAGGAGGGCCTTGATGTATCCCCCATCAACAACACGAAACTGACATAGAGATGTAAGGTAGTGAATCAAATGAGTATCGACTGACATGGGTATTGAAACTAGAAATTTGTGATGGTTGACGCTCGAGGCAGATACTTCCCTTGAACACTGAGGCAAAAATTATAGAAACACGACATGGAACAAAACATGATGTAGTGGATGCTGCGAATTTCGTCGGGTGACCCAAAAGAGTAAAGAAACTCAGAGGATTGGTTCAGTGCAGAGGTTCAATAGGTTAAAATGTATGTAAAGACAATGTGTTGTGTTCAAAGGCGACTGCAAGAGTGACTTGTGATGATTCCAATAAAATGGCTTGCCTTGCTTCCTTCAAATTTTCCCCCATCCAAATAGACGAGTACCTATTTTTATTTTTACGAGCTTGAGGAGGATAACACATGATTAATATAACTCACCTTCGGTAAGTCTCTCTTCCTTTGTTTAACGAATTGGAAGAAGTAAGGGTTCGTTCCCATATGGGCCCTTTATTGTGTAATTTTTAATGAGTCTAGAGAAGGAAAAATTGGTGGTTTTTCATATTTAGAGAGTTTGAAAATAACTTAAAGATAACTCCAAGGTTGTCCTTTTTCATAATTTTAGTCTTGCGAGGCCAAAAAAGAGATAAAATACCACTCAAAAGATGCCCTTTCAAACCTTTTAATGAGTGTGAAAGGAAGCAATATCACTTGACAATATTTTCATGTTTAGAGAGTCTGAAAAGAGATTAAAGGAAGCTCCAGGGGGTTCCTTTTTCGTATAACCTTTACGAGTTTGAAAAAGTGATAAAAGTCTACTCAGTTACATTCTCATGTTTTTGCGAGCATGAGAAAGAAAAAATACTAAGCTCGGTATTTGTTTCATTTTTACACAAGCTTGAAACAAAATTAAACTTATGCTTGTAAATTACCAACGTAATTTCCAAAGGTAGGGATACCCATGGATAGTTGGTACTCTGCCCCCAACGTGAAAATCTAGTGGAATAACTCTAGAATGATAATCAAAGGCTGGAGACATGCCCCCCAAGATTCATTTCATTGACTGACTTTGAGGTTGTCACTAATTTATGTACTAGATAGAGAAAAAGGATAAGGGTGGATGAAATGAAGGTCCAAATATGAGACCTAACAAAAGACTCAACTTGACATCTACGAGATCTAGCTAAAGAATCAACTTGATGGGAGAGGTGACTGTTTCATTTTTTAAGGAGCTTGACACAGGAAAATAACTATGCTCAAGGCTACAGGTTCAATCCCCGTATTTATGTTTTATTTTTTAATGAGCTTGCTACATAGAGGAAAACTATTCTCATGGCCTCTATTTCATTTTTTAACGAGCTTGCCACAGAGAAGAAAAACTATGCTCATAGCTTCTGTTTCATTTTTTAATGAGATTTCCACAAAGAGGAAAACTATGCTTGTAACCTCTTCTTGATCATGGATTCCAAGATGATAATGCTTTGGAAGGAATACATGCCAAGGGATAAATGTCAATCATGACTTCCAAGAGATCTTCTCTAGATGGAAGAAAATCACTCTAGAAGGAATACACGTCGACGAACTCAATAAGGGTAGGTAGATCTGGCTCTAATAGCCCTATCGAAGAGATGACCATGTCAACTACCGGATCTAAGTCAGGAGAAGCTGAGCTTATAGTGAGAGGCTCATCTTCATCAGCAACTGAAGGCATGGGAGATAACACCACATAATTGACCTGTGGCGGGGGTGATACCATCTACATATAAGAACCATTTAGGGAGGTCATTGGGTTAGTAATCAAGTTGGGACCAATGAATGAAAGTTGATCAATAGCCACAATTATTCCATTGTGAGGTAATGATATCACACAAAAAAGAGTGGACATAATAGCTTTCATGGCATAGACATAATCTCGCCCAAGTAGTAAATTGAAATCCAAGGGATCCTGGACTACCATAACATCAATAAAGATAGTTTTCCCTCCCAAAGTTATAGGAAACTAAGGAAGGAATCCGAAAGGGTGACTGGTTCTTCTGTTAAAAGCTAATAGATTTTGCATAACTGGTACAAGCTGAGGATAACCAAAAACTTCCAAGTAAAAGAGGATAAAACACTAATGGATGCACCTTCATTTATCAGTGTCTGAGGAACGTCCCAACCACAAACCTGTACTATAATATTGAAACGAATGTGAGAGGGAAGACGAGGTCTAGTTAGCACACTCTAATAAAAAAGGATGGCCTCATTACTTGGAGGGGGTTTCGTGGGAGAAGGAGGAATGCCCCACAACATAGTAGATTCTGTCTCAATGAGAGAAACATGGGTAGTATCAGGTTTACTCTCTAAAGGGAGAGTAGGGTCGACCAATGATGGGATCATATCAACCACTTTGGTTTTATTCTCCAAGGGGAGAATGGGGTCGACGGATGGAAACTGATCAAACGCTTGGATTTCAATCTCCAAAGGTGGAGTGGGATCGACCAATGGAGGAATCGGATTGACCACTTTGGCACTCGTCAGATGAGGAGTGGGATCGATCGATGGAAATGGATTGATCACTTTGGGTTCACTATTTAGATGAAGAGTGGGGATGACCGATGACAGAACTAGATCAATTACTTTAGGTTCACTCTTTATATGAAGAGTGGGGCTGACCGATGAAAGAAATGGATCAACTACTTTGGTTAGTGGTTCAAGTGAGGATGAAACCAGATTGACCACCTAATCAACCAGACTGATCGGGGATGGAACCAGATTGATCAGTTGATTAACCAGACTGACCAGGGATGGAACCGGATTGACTAGTCCATCAACTAACGATGGGTTGGGAGAAATCTTATGATAACCAATTGGAATTTGAATATTTTTCAAAAGAGAAAAAGCTTCATCCATACAAGGACAAAGGTGAGAGTAATGATCACCTTCACATAACATGAAAGGAAACTTGATAGTTCTCTTCTTCTTACCAACCTTAATGTCACTAGTTGATGGGGCGTCACCAGCATGTCTAGCAGGGGTCGATGACGTGGAGAACCACATTCCTAAGACCTTGGGAAGACCAGGGAAATCCCTCAGAAAGTGGTCACCCTTACAAAGACTGCAAGGGAATTTGGGTTTCATATTCTTCATTGTAGTCTTATCGACCTCACCAACACTCCCAGTACGATTAACAACAACTGGTTGCTTGGATCCAACATCTGATGTAGTTGGAGGATTGGTCCCTTTCTGGTTCTTCTTATTCTTCTCTTTTCGTTTCTTCTTCTTCTTATCAACCTGGCTACTCGCTTTAGAGCTTTCACTAGGCAAAGAAGGAGAAAGGGAGGGAGACCTGACAGATGAAGAAGGAGAAAGGTCGACATGAGGTTGATGTGTGGGTGGTGTTCTTACATCTGAAGCACTTGCTGCATTCACAATTATTGGAGTGGAAAACAACCATACCGGTAACCCAATTGTGAGACCTAGAAGGCTCAAAGTAGCGATGTAAAGAGTAACCACATTTCCGTAAGAAGAAAAAAAAAAAGTTTCCCCCAGAGAAGAGGTTTCTCCATTGGTAGTTCTGAGAACTGATGCCATTAAACAAAGATCCAACCTAAAGTCTATTAGGGAAAATAAACAACACACGCTAAAAATCTAGGAAGCAATCAAACAAACAAAACCTTCTCACAATGAATGCACTAGTTGGTGATGAAATCCAACGTCATGGGAACAATGTAAGAAGGGGATGAGATAGAGCACGTGGAAAAGTTAAGTTGACGACCTGTTAACAGACTTACACCCTGGTGCAATCTCCCACACATAATCATGGGTATACCCTCCAAGGAGTCCGAGTGAGTTTGGCCAACATCGATTATAGGTACCGTGAAGACTTGCCCCTCCACATTCACCTCGTGTAAATGCCCTAAAGAGATAGGCTACTAAGGTTACCAACTACAACAATGATGCTTGGGGAAACAGTTGACAGTCCGATCCACGGGCAAAGGTAGGGTATCTAGCCCGAAATCAACTCGAGAGGCTCCCACACATAATCGTGGGTATACCCTCAAGTTACCCCCAATAATACATGCAATCTCTACACTAAGACCAACAAAGTAGGATGAGTAACTATGTCGGCCCTAATGCAACCTCGTGATTGACCCTTGTGTTAGAAGGGCTTCCCAAGACAAAATGTAGTAAATTGATTTCACCACTCCCTAACTCAAGATTCTATGTTTGTTTACAACTTTGAAAAGTTATCTTTCACACCTATTCCAAATCCCTACACCCAAAGCTAATGTAGGTTTGCTACCAAAAAATATAAAAATGTCTAATAAATTTTACTTTAGCTCTTGATTTTTAAGGCGGTTGTTTACTCAAGAGGAAAATGGCATGGACTAAACAATGTTTTGACCAACTCTAAACAATGCAAGGAAATTATAATGCAAATATTTCACTTCGATGAAAGCTATATTACGAGAAGGAGAAAACATTTATCATTCCCAGATGCACAATGTCCTGAAATGCCAAAAACTATGCAATTTCGCTACTTCAAATGCAAGCTAGTTTCACTATCCAAAAGCAAGAATGAAACTATCTTCTTTGTTTGATTCTAATGTAGAAATAAATTATATGCAAAATCTTCAATTCTCCATAACTTTCAATCAGAAGAAAGAGTCACATGCAGATGCAAAAGACACGAAGCAACAAAGGTTTCAAACAAAGCATGCACTCAAAGAAATGAGAAATGAAAGAAAACAAGTAGAAAATTGTTCTAACAAGAGCTCAATCAAGGATTCAACAACTGACAAACATTAAATGAGTACACAAAAATGCAGAGAAGAATCCAAGAAAAGACAGAGAGAAAGAGAAAATACTCAAATTGTCTCGACAAAACAAGCAGCTAGAAGGGGCAATTTCACATTTCTGAAAATGTTTCAATCCCAAATAAAGAAAATAGGAAGGGATAAGTATAAAATATCAACCCAAACAACTTCATAAACCAAAATGAAAACCCTGGAAAGGACCTCTACAAAATAGGTTGCAAAAATCTGATGAGAAAAAGGCAAAAAAACTCACAAAAGGAGATCAACGCTCCCTAAATCAAGGGAATGGAGTGATAAAACACTCTGTAAAGAACTGTAGGGGAGTGATGATTATATATCAACTCTCTGATATGTCCTACAGGGGGGCGTTGATCTTCTTAGAACCTAAAAAATAGAGCCAAAAAATGCAGAAAAACTCACACAGAATTCACAGAAATTGTTGAAATTGCTAGTGAAGATGGGAGAAAGGTAATGGATCATAAACAAATAGTAAAACTGATATAAAATATGGGAAAAGGGTAGGGACAATCCAAGGAAATACAAATCTATGTTGATCCCCATTGGAGTCGCCAATTTCTGTTGTAGGAAAATTCCCCTACAAACAGGTGAATTCCCTCTTGGATCTTAGACCCCTATGACCAAGAAAGAAAAGTGCTAAATTTGAACACTGACTTTCCTTTAAACATAGCTAATCTAGTCAATAGAGAAGAGGAAGAAAGTATGATTACTTTTTTACAAAGTTTTTCCTCGTTTAGTCCAATTTGATCTTGATCTCCAAGTCCTTTAATGAGTCCCGCAATTCAATAAACAATGAAGACAAAGCATACTTTCTATTCTACCATGATTAGTTTAAAGCTATATTTATTCAAAAGACAAGCTCATGCAAATGCACACAATATTGAAGGAAAAATTCCAAGCACATGCATTAATGAGAACAAATAAGGTGCTTACAAATGTAGATGCAGATGTAGCAGCCTCACCAAGTCCTCCTTGTCCAACCCCTTGCTCAAAAGCTCCACGATCAGAATGACAATACTTTTCATTGATTATTCCCAAGTATCCACTTCTCATGAGATCATAAGTTTGATATCTCTAAACCTCTCTATCTCCCTTTTTTCCATGGAAATCCCTCATTATATAGGATTTGGAGGCTTAACCAGCATGGAGAGGATCTCTCATCAGATCCACTAAAAAAGGGATCTCTAAGATATTTAGGGAGAAAATATCTCTTAAGGATTTTAGGGAGGAAAAATCTCTCAAGGATTTTGAGGAAATATTTCAACCATCCATGAGATCCTCCACTTTCCCTAAAAAATAGGAAACCAAATGTGAGGTGGATTTTCACACTTAATTACTTTCTTTTTCATGAATATTAATAATAATTCATGTGCACTTTATTCTCACACTTAATTAATTTATTTTTCATGAATATTAATAATAATTCATGTGTACTTGGTATTTTGGACTTCACGTAATATATCCCTCCTCCGCATTGACTAGGGATTGTGACATACGTTATTCCATGGTGTCAAGGTGTATGAGACACTTATATGACACTTACGACACTTAGGGCAAGGTACCTAGGTGTGAAAATTTCATGTCCAACAGACCCCTTGTGACTCCCTTTAGTTATTTAACAATCATAACACAGCTAGTTAATCAAACAAAACATCCCTCCTTGTGACTCCCATCATCACTTTCATATTTTGACAATTTATATCAATGATAATTGGAATTATTTCCAAAAATATATTACCCATATATCCAAAAAATAGTGTGTTGTCCAAAATTTCAGAAGTCAATTCTTCTCAACAATCAATAAATAAAAACACTTAAAATCCATATTTTCCACTATGGTAGGAAATCTTTCCCTTGTTGTTGTTGTCACCCTTTGATCTCTATAAGTTTTCCTTAGGCTGTGTGGATCCTTTAGGCCTAATATCACTGATCACATGAGAGAAATCATCCCTCAAATGCCAGCGAGAGGACACAGATATGGTAGAGTCATTTGAGGGTGAGGAGGGGGCAACAATGAATTTTCCTTTGTTAGTAGCATGGTGGGCATCATTTTTTAACCTTTTGCTTGCATGTGAATACTATACTAGTGAGTGGACAAGGGAAGCTTGTACAATTTGCTTAACAAGTAGAGGAGTAGGTAGAGACAAGTTAGGACAACCACAGTGTTGGGAGACTGTCGGGTGAACAATCCTTTTCCATCCATCATTTTCAGGGATTTCAGGTTGTAGTGAGACATGAGGAGGCACCGAGATACTAGGGGAATGTGGGGCTTGGAAGGGAGGCCTTTCAGGCCTAGGTTGGACCACTCATTTCCCAATCCAAATAAAAAATCCAACTTGAAATAACTAGCCGAACTCTTGCGAGTCTGCGTCAAAGTGTATAGAGAACCTTGGCCTTCTAGGGACCTTGTTCCATTTTCCTCTTCCTCTGTTACGCCGACCATGGCCACCTCTGCTGAAAAAGATCATTACTATATGCATTATTGATTAGCAAATAGTTTCTTCAACAACCATACATGACAACTCTTTTAAATATGAAACAAAGTTTGGCTCAACAACATATTTGACTCATGCAATCCAATCGATACAAATCATTTGATACTTGTCAATGAGCAGGGGGTGAGCAAGGGTTCTAGGATATGTGAGGGATTGTATTGAGTGAAAAGCATTAAAATGAGGGGGAATAGATCATGATTACTGCTCACAAACATCAAACAATCAACTGTATCATAAATCAAAGAATATATCACTGTAGTTCATCCATGTGTGATCCTTTAACTGTCATAATGCATAATTTATCTTAACTATAATTAAATTTTAAGAACAGGGAGTGGATATGGAATATGGGAAGGCGAGGGGAGTTGTAATGTGTGAAAAGTGAAATAATGGTAGGGAAAAGAATGAATATTGTTCGTAAAACTAATTAAGTAATCCATAAAAACAACTTTGTATTCAATACAAACGATTCCAAGACCAATTAAACAATTTTTGTGTGTCAAATCTTGTTCACTGTCACACATTCAAATCTTCAAACTTTTTTCATTAACACAGTGTATAATCATACTCAGAATCACTATGCCTTTCAACCTTCCTGTTAATATAATTCTTGTTTCTTTTCATTTCCTTCTCTTTTTTATTTAAAACAAAATCAAAAGGAAGACGCAGTCATATTGTTTCATCTCTATCCAGCATATATTTCTATAAAATATCAACCAATGCCCTTAATTCACAATTTCCCAAATCAAACATAGACACGTGTCTTTCCCGAGTTGAAAAGACCTTTTTAAAACTTGTTCGATTCCATTATTTTGACAATATTAACAAATAACTTGCAATGAAACCAAAATACAAAACCCATGCTTCATTTATGATGGTGCAATAAAACAAAAAATTGCTCTATGTCTCCATAAACCATACACAATAAACAACCAAGTCACAGTCATCATTTTCCCCAACCTGCAATGATCCCGATCGGGACTAATCAAACACACAACAGCCACCAACTACAGTTGACACCACATTGTAGGAACAAAACGACCAACACATAACGAAAAGAGGCAACCCTCTAACTGTAGATTATGATTTACTCCCAGTCAACCAATTTAATAAAAAAAAATGAGCTAGTTTATCAATGCAATTGTTAGAACAAAAGGAGGTAGCGATTGTACACCAACTCTCATCCCCAACTACAACTTTCCAAAAACCCGATCAAACAGAGACGAGACAAATATGAAATCCAATGTCATAACCACTTAACCAATTTATAGCAGTCAACAAGATACCCGACAAGAGTGTGAATAGTTGGGGTTATACAAATCGGGCTCTGTAACCATGAACACAAGAAATAATCAAGAGTTCTCTCGGTCACCAAAACATAGAGAGATTGGAGGTCAAACTTATCAACAGTAGGTAGAAAACCTTTGAAACAAGCCCAGTGGAATCCACAGGCTAACTCTCAGCTTGTGTAATAGTGTGATAGTTCAACACTGGTTAGGGTAGGCAACGATGTAGAGGGGAAATGATTGTTCACTGATAGTAATGAATACCAAGAACACAAGAGGAATAACCCTCGTGATTTTCTCAAGAGACGAACCAACTTATAACAATGCCAATGGAAGTACAGACCCCGTGCATTACCAACAACCATAAAACATACTTATTGGCATAATGGCCACCCCATAACCAACTGTGTTGATGCCAATACCACAAAAATAAGCCCACTACCAGGTGAATAACCCACAAACATGGCTTTGGAAGATACACAGTGACCAAAAGGTAGTTAGAAACATACACAACAACCCCATAACACATGAATACAATTGGATATGGTTACCATAACCATGAGGAGGCGGCCAACAATGCTAAACATAGCAAAACCCTCCAACAAAATACCCATAACTACTTAAAACAACAGAGAGCCATCACAACTTCCACCACATAGAACAACCAACGAAATCACAACTTCAACAAATCAATCTTTCCATTTGCAAATGAATAAGCACACAGTCATTCAGATAAAATACCCACACGTTACATAGTTGCCAATATCAGGAAAACACAAACCAACACATTACTAATCCATCATTCATTTCATACACAGAGTGAAATTCATGGATGGGCGAAAAGAACCATACCTGTAACCAATGGTGTCAAAAGGGTTATTTGATTGAGCAGTTCCTTCCAGGCTTGAATATTGGAGCTTAACCACTTAACTAAATTATTTTTATTTCATTGGCCCATAACCTCTTAACATAGTATGGTATAGTTCCTTTTCTTGGATTTTTTTCATAAATCTCTTTCCATTGCTTTTTTTTCATCTTGTTACTAACATGTGTTTTGTGCAGGTGTAACAGGTAATGAATCATGGCGACAATATCAAATGTAACAATAGTAAATATATGCCACTCATACATGGAATTTAGAGCTTAGAATAATAGAATCATCACATAAAATTCATTATCCATCTGCCATTATGTCGCAAACAAAACCAAGAATGCATCATCAATCATATAGAACCCTGTAAGCAGCATCAAAACAACAACATAAAATGTGTGATAAGACTATCTCTGAGCCTCCAGCCTATAAGGGGGTCCCACCTACTAGTATTATATATCATTAGCATAGTTTAAATAATAGGCTTTAATAATACTTTGTGGGCGAAATTCCTCATTGTGTTTTTAATCGTCAACAAACACCTCCCATGGAAAAATCATGGGAAATGGGTGGCAATAGTGACTTTGTAAACCAATCCATGAGGAGTTGGTTCGGAATTGGATCTTTAATAAACCATCTCCGCTACCTCCACTCATTAATATTATCATATATGTGAGTGGAAGAGTATTTCTTGAGTGAGGTCAAAAGATCTATACCAGTCTCATACCATATTGGAAACTGGAAATGTGTTAGGAAAGTCATGGCAGGATAATTAAAGTAGAAAAAGGAGTTACATGACAACTCAATATACCATTTGGTTGCTGCACCTGTAAGTGTTCTTTAAAAAAGTCTCAAACGAATGGAATCGTCCATCAAAGAGTTGGAAGAACAACATAAATGGAAAGTCATAACATGATTGTTAGGATCTTCCCCAGTTTTTTTGTCAAATTTTGGGATGTTAGACGGTAATTTGGTAGGGACAGAGGGCCAAATGGGGCATGTTGAATCAGATCATTTGTCAAATGTGAGATATATGGAATATCTAACGTAGCCAAAAACGGAAGTTTTTGGTTTTCATGTGGATATTGGTTTTAACCATGTGGCATGGGAACACCAATAGGACCATATCGAGGTTGCGACAAGATGGAAAAACTAGATGGTCCTTCCATGTATGGTGGTTGACTTGAAGGTCCCCTTGTGCACAATGACTTCTCGAGTTGTCCACCCATGTAAGGTGGTTGTCCTAATTGTCCACCCATGTACTGTGATTGAATAGATGGACCTCCTACATAATTAAATTGACCCGAATGTCCCCCCATGTATGGCGGTTGTCCTAATGGACCTTCTATATACTGTGTTTTAAGGGACTGTTGTGTTGCAATCATGGGGTTTACATATTGATAGAGAAAAGTTCCTTCCTGAGGAATTCCCACCAGATTAGGTTGAACCCATAAAGGATTAGTAACTCCTAGATATGGTTGTCCAGGATACATGCCAGTGGTAGTAGGGATAGAAGGACTTGCATGAGAGGCTTGTCCCTAGGTTTGTTGATGTTGCACCCACATAGGGGTTTTCTCCATGGCTGAAGGTTTCCCCCCAGTAAAAAGTTTCCCTATAGTTGAAGATTTCCCCCTAGCTAAAGGTTGACCTCCAATGAAGGATCTACCCATATGTAAGGTTTGACTGGAGGTTTAGTACTTATGTAACCATGGTTGTATGAATGACTTAACTCTCGACCATCTAACCGATGGGATGACCAAGTGAGGCACTTGGTTTATGCATGTGTAGAAATAGTGAAGAAGGAATATTACTCGACCCATGTGTGAAAGGAGATGTATTCACAAGTGGTTGTGTTAGGGTTACCTAGATCACCGATGTTCCCAGTAAAGAAGAAGCACCCACATTATCAACTACAGGAGTTGTGGATAAAGGTAAACTTTCAAGTCTTTCTAAAAAACCAAAAGTTGGTAGGTTCATTCCAAAAGATTGTGTAGTGGCTGAACTAACTGGTAAATGATAAGAGGAATAGGCATCAATATACTTGTGGATGGTGGATCAATGAGTGGTAGGCCAAATAGATCAGTAAAAATAGGATTCATGTAAGATGCAAGGATTTCTATGAAGGTTGTGACCGATTCTTCTACGTGTTTGCCACTTCCAAGAGATACACTCTTGAGCTCAGAAATTTGATCTTTGATCATACCTTCGTAAGAAGCATTATTTTGAGGTTCTTGAACTTCATAATCCATACCTTGCATGCTATGAAATCTTCGAACCGGAAAAATTTAATGATCCTTAAGATCAACTAAGAAAATAAAATAAACACACTCCTAAGAAAACTAAAAGAAATCAACCAAGCAATAGTAGGTTCAAGGATCTTCCAAATATTGGATGCCAAGATACCAGTGAAGAAATGAGAAGTAGTTACCTCAAACTCCACGTAACAACCCTTCTTGGTGCAAACAACCCTCGCTTTCACAGGATCACTCTTCAAGGTCACTGAAAGTGTGATACCTCATCTTCCCTAAGTACCATGGGAAACCCCCCACAGTCACCTATATAGATACCTAGGAATGTCCACTAAGGTTACCAACTCCCAGTCAGCCTTCGGGTAGGTATATTTGACAGTTGTGACCGAGCATATGGGTAGGATATCAAGTTAGAAATTATTCAAAAGAATTGAATGCAATTCGACTAGTAAGACTTCTGAGGACCCCGAACAGTTTTAGGATTCACGAAGCTCTGAGACCAAATGAAACCAGTATTTTGTCAGTATTAACCCCTAGTATACGATCTTTCCTCTATGATTGGTTAAGCTTTGGAGGGGTTATCTTCATTTATTTCCTACACACAACCTCATGTTTAACCCCTGTGTTAGAGGGGAGTCCCAACTATGCTTATACGAAAACTGGATTTGACCACTCTTTAGTACTCTATAGTATTTTTATTAATCTTTGGACAATTTATTCACTTTTCCTAGTCCAAATACCCTAAGCTTGTGCTAATATTGGTGTGCTAAAAACCAAAAAATGTCTAGTGGATTTTATTAGTGCGTGGTTGATTTTAATGGATTTTTACGTAGAAGGTTCAAGGATATGAAACTGATGGTGTGTGAGACTCAACTCTCATAGAATGCAAAATAATGAGACACAATTCTTTATTTTTGATGAATTCTATGTATGGGAAGGAGAAGAGTTATATTCTTCTTAACACAAGAAAGTACTGAAAACTATGCAAATTTTCAATTTCTGGGAGCAAGATGATTTCAAATGACCAAGAAAAGGTTTCTGAAATCCAAATGCACATGCAAGACTAGCTATTTTCCAAATATGTACCAAAACAAATTTCCTAAAGAATGCAAAAAAATTATTTGTTCGATTATATATGCAATGAGATAAGCAAACTTTTCTTCATCTTAACTTTCAAGTGAAATAAAAGAGATCAATGTTTGACACAAATAAATATGAGGCAAAAACAAATCAAAGAAAGTTCACTAAAAAACTGATGAGAATTGAAATAAATCATGTATAAGAATGAACTTCACAACTTGTTCAACCAGGAACTCAAAATATGTAAAGGAGAAAGAAAACAATCACTCTTGAAAATCTTAAAAAATGAGCAGCAAGAATCAATATTCAATGATGGGTCACGGTAAACAAGAGAGTCCTAATCATTCAAAAAGCGAGATGTTTCAATGAAAACGAAAAGGGCTCAAAACCAAACAACCTTTGCAAATTCTAGTTGATGAAAAGTTATAGACAATAAAGCAATCTGAAATCTTTGCAAGACGAAGATCAAACAACTGAAAGGTAGGATGAACCAAGGGATATTGTTAACCCAAGGGTGTTGGATAGTTGGTTTGGACAGTTGGTTGTCATTGATGTCAACCCTTGGAGAGTAATCTTGGAGATTGACGTCAACCCTTAGAGATTGATGTCAACCCTTGGATAATTTTGGAAGCCCTAAAGATGTGGATGAGATCGTTGGACAGTTGGTTATCATATGTATGATTGAAATTGATTTTGAGTTAGTTGATGTCAACATATGTGATGGATACATTTGATGAAGTCTACATGAAGCCCCGTAAGTGTGGTTATGGTACCCAACTTTTAATGATTTTTTTGGACATGAAGGACAATGTAAATGAAGGTAATAAACTCATATATGGATAGTACTCATCGTGTCATTTATGGTGAAATGTTGAACACCACGTGGTTCCTCGTGGTTAGGGAGATATGGCTTTGTGAAGTTGGAAGACCAAAATAATGGTCAAGAAGCCCCTAGTTGGTTACAAGTATTTAATTAAAGGGTAAAGTGGTTGTAATAAGAAATATCAGGAATCCCTAAAGTTAAGGAAAGAGGTTACTTAGAAAAAGTATAAATACACCTCAAGAAGTCTCTCATAAGCACATGATTTATACACACAAGTTCATTGAATATCTATCTAAGTAATCAAGTTATTCTTATATGAGGTAACCAAGGATATTTGGGGCATTTTTTATAGGGAATATGAAGTAAAGAAGGTCTAAATTGCAAGGGAGGATGAAGTATTGTGAGCACGTGTTCTAAGGTATGTTATTTACAGGTCATCTTACCATTTCTTCTATAACTTTGTTTATAGAATGATTCAAATAGAAAAAAATATAGGCTATTGCAATGACATATCAAGGTAACTTTGGTAGACATTTCATCTTCTTGGTCGTTGTAGGTTGGGAGATACACTATGTGGAAGATAGGGTTTTTGGCTAGTCATGCAACTAGTATAAAACAGGTGTTCCAGGTAAAAAGGTCATAAATGCTTCATAGAAGATACACATTTATTGAGACCAAATGAATTGAATAGAGTACAATCTATAGTATTTTGGGCATGATTTTCATAACCATATATCAAATATTCCATGTGTGGCATGCTATACAAGTTCACTCTCTATAATAAGTTAGAATTTTGCAAGGTCTTCCACTTTTTCTATAACTCATTTTATGGGAGGTTCCAAGCACTAAAACTTGGAGGAATTGTAGAGAAGATATTGATGAATATTGAGTACAATTTTGATACCTTTTTTATTATAGGTATGGAGTTATGCTTGTTGAAATTTAGGGTTTGTGACTAATCCAAAAACTAGTCTCGTGAGACTAAGGTAAATTTTGATGAAGATGCTATTCTCTTGTTGCTAAAGTTGAGGAAGGTATGAAGGTCTATGATCACATACACCAGGTCTGTTACATATTTATATGTATGTTTATATTCATGTTTTGAGGGTTACATGTTGATGATGTTGGAAATATTTTCATTGATGTCAATAGTCGATGTGATGATCTATTGTTAATGATGAATTACCATAGTTGAGATTGTCATTGATTTCAACATGTATATCAATCAGCTAAAGATGTCAAACTGTACAAAAAGTATGAAGATCAAATCTCAGAAGTACAAAAGTATTTCATGTCTATTGTTGATCATGATAGGATCAACAATCCAATGATAAAATCTCGGGAGGGATAGAGGCTTGAAAGAGCTCAGATGAAGGATGAATTGATTTAAGATCAGAAGGGCTGGCATTGAGTTCAGAGAAAGGAGCCATCGATAATCTTGACGGACGATAGAGATTGCTAGGGACAACAGGAAAAAATAACCGTGGGATGTTAGATCCAACATAGATGCAAGGAGTATAAGAGACGAACTCATTCAAAATCCAAATCTCAAGAGAAGGAGCGACGAAGACTGTTAGATCTAAAATCTAAAGATGAGGAGTGATGTGAACCATTTATACCTTTCGTGGGAATGAATTCAAGAAATCAGATATCGAGAAATCATGAGTTGGAAGAAGGGAGGTGCTCTAACCTCTGAAATATCGAAATCTGAAATTGAGATTAGATCCAGACCATTGGATCAAAGAGATCCTAGCCATTGATCAAACAGGAAATGAACTTTCGAAGTCACGATTCATGAAGTCATTCTCGACCATCAGATCATCCAAAAAGATCACATCTGTTGATCGTTTCGAAAAGATCACAGTCGTTGATCGTACCAAAAGGATCATAGTTGTTGATCGTTCCAAAAGCATCGGGACCGTTCGTTGTCAAGGATGGAACATGGTGAAGGGTTGTCATTTCACTGACTTGAAGAATGGAAAATTCAAACGCAAGTGTTGTGGGAACTCATGATATGTGAGGTCACGAAGAGATCCTAGCCGTTGGTTGGAAGGCGGGCACGTGGCACTAGATCAACAAATTCGGGGATTCGTTATTCGAAGAAACAATGAAAAGAATTGCTCAAAATCCTGAAATGCGAAAATGTGAGAAGCCTCAACAGTCGTCCGATCAAAATGAGAAGCTAAACAGCCATCTGATCAAGAGTTTGACCATGTTGATCATCTGATACAACACACATCGATCATTTGAGTGACCGTGGGCTTGAGGACCATTGAAAGATCGTGACCATTGATCTACTTCAAGAATACCTGTCAGTCATCGGATCCAGTGGAGATGCAAGGAGGATAATCCCAGTAGTTAGTTAACACTCCAAAGTAGTGAAATGATTTGATCCATTGAATCAAGAGGAAACGTGGAAAGTGATTGGAATTTCGCTGAATCGCAGATCAGAAAAGTCAAAGGTAGTCCTCCAAACTCATGAAACATGGAGACCCAATAAGCTTTGAGTCGTCAGATCACAAAGGAACAAGGACCGTTGATTTAAGAAGGATAGGTGGCGTAACACATCAATAGACTACGTTAGCAAGGACACATGGCACAATCAGGCAATGACAAGTGTCAAGCTGATTCATCATTTTAGGCACGTGTATATCGTGAATTTGAATGACACGTGGAAGCCACTCTGCTAGTGCCATCTCAACAAGTGACGTCAGAAAGTTACGTCACAATGAGAATCCAAAAATTACAACAACCATCCATCTCAATGCATGATTAAGTCATATCCGTCAATATACAATAGTGGAAGGATAGTGTAAAGATTAAATAATAACCATTGATCTGGTTCAGAGATGTAATGTGAGTCGTCTGATCATTTCAGCGATATCATAATCGAGATTTTTGAACTGTTGGAGCTCATGAAGACTCGATGGGAAAAGAGCTTGAATACCGACAGTCGTCCATATTAGTGGGTGATTGAATCATGACCGTTGAATCTAATAAAGTGCTCAAAGCATGTGTTCAGTATAGCACCTGGTCACCGAAGTTGGTCGTATGGTTTCGAGATGCAATCGACAATATCATAATCGATAGTTTTGAAAGGTTGGACGTAACGAAGACCCAAATGTTAAAGTGATGAAATTCCGACAATCGTCCATCTCAGTGGGTAATATGAATCATCTGATTGTTTCAGCGACTTTGTGATCGTGAGTTTTGTAATATTGGAAGTCACGATGACTCAAAGGGAAAATGCCGAAACCCCGTCAGCCATCTATATTGTCAGGAGGATGAATCGTGGGTGTTGAACTGAGAAGTGCTCAAACAATCATTTGGTCTATTTTCCTAAGCGTGAGGCCACTTTCATTGGTCATATGGTAAAAAGGTTTGACATTGCAGAGTGTAATGCGTTGTTGAAATTGTTGAGCCTGTGGTTCTATGCCACAGTCATATGAAATGGCTTGAAGGAAGCACCTCCATGGTATCTGGTCTCTGTGAAATTAATGGAGATCCGTGAACAAGTATAAGGATAAAATTGATCCATGTTGTGATCAATTTATGAAAGGTATTCATGGTAAAGATAAATAAAATGTGATCAACTCTTGACAAACGAAAATGAACTGATACACAGTCATGATTAAAAGAGAATTAAATCATGAAAATATGAATAAAGAATAAAAAGGAAAAATGATATTAATTAAAGTTTAGATTATCATTTTAAATGAAAAGGTACAATGGTTCAAATAAAGGGACACTATGTTTTAAATTTCACACATGTTTGAAGATTATATAAACGAGAAAAAGTGGTGAGAAGAAAGTGTCTATGTGGTTCACATTGGAAGATCTAAAACATGAGAAAAGTCCAAGATGAAGAACTCTTCATTCTAAGATTCATGTCAATGTCTAATTGAATATCAAGAACAGAAGAAGACAAAGCAACAGTTATGCACTCCAGAACTTGATAAAGAAGACCATACAAGCAAAGGCGACAACAAACAAGTAGAAAGTACAGCAATGGTTGCATGAGTCAAGTTTGATGAAGAGCAGAAGAGATTGAATTGCATTATAAACTAAGAGTGGTTGGGTGGTTGAAGGACACGTTGGAGCCTACAGGGGATTTGGTGCTTCCTTGTCAATTGCAGTTGACTAAACAGGGGGTCGTAGCCTCCTACCATTTGGTGCCGGTGAACAGAGGGAGTTGGTGCTTCCTTGTAAGTTGTGGCTGACTAAACAGGGGGTTGAAGCCTCCTACCAGTTGTCTAGTGAATGAGGGTGTGGGTGCATCCTTGCAGTTGTAGCTGGTAAATGGGGTGTGGAATCATCCCTTTAGTTGTAGCTGAAGAAACTTGGGGAATGTCTCTCCATCAAGTTGTAGCTTGAAAACAGTTTTGTAAAAGAACATTTTATTAATGAGAAAAGAGTTGGTGGTTTTCC
>JZKD02S0095685.1:52243-93925 GCA_000966675.3 Picea glauca | reverse complement strand
TAAGAAGTCCTCTTACATTTATTATATCTAACTACCATAGTGGGTCTTATTTAATAATATAATGGACCTAGTCCACCTTACATTGAATGACCTCCACTATTATCACTATGGACCCTCTGGGCCCCCCTACTACCTCTCTAGCTACCTTACAAAAACAGGGAATAACCTCATGAAACCACCTAAAAGGAGAGAGTGGTGCTCCTATCATCAACGAGATAGAGCACAATGGTGCTCAATAGAAGGCTAAGGGGGAGTGCCAGTCAGGTCAGTGGCACTTTGGTAACCATTGTATGGGGGCGTTGGTCCTGGAAGTGTTTGAAAATGGATTCCAACAAATCTTAAACTTAGTAGAGACTCAGTCAATGACTCTGTAAACATCTTGATGAAGTAGAGGGAAGAATGAAAAGTCCAAAATCAAGCACAAAACAAACAAGATCTAATCATAAACAAGGATTTAAGACAAACCAAAGGAAATAAAAGTCCTTCCCTAGTGGAGTCGTCATTTTTCTGTTATGAGAAATCTTACCCTGTAGACAAGCTAATCTCCCCTTTGGAACAAGACCCCTTCTTTGGTCCAAAGAGAGAATAAAAAAAATGGTTTCTACTTTCCTTATAGATCTAGTTGATAACCAATAGAAATGAGAAAGAGAAAGAGTGTGGCATACCTTGTTTCAATGTTTGTCCTTGCTGGTCCAAGATTTAGTATTGATCTCCAATCTCCTTAGTGTGAGTCAGTACTTGCGATGAACAACAAATAAATCCTTTCTCCTCCTCTTTGTGATTAGATAAAAGAGATCTATCTATACCCGATTTTCTTAAGTATAGACATTGCAATGAACAACATAATGAAAGGAATAGGCCAAGTTGATATTAAATGGAAATCCAAAATAAGGCACTTACAAATCACGTTGATGTCGTATCAATATTCTCTAAGCTCTCCTCTTCCAACCCTTGCATGAAAGTTTCGAGATCAAAATGTTGATTCTTCAATGGATTCTTTCTCACAGGACCAAAGGTTTGACACCTAAAATATTCTCCCATTTCACCATGGAAATGCCTTCAATTTATAGGCTTGAGAGGCTTAACCACCATGGGATAATTAGGGAAATGGTTGAGGATATGGATCCTTGAGTTGGGATTTGATCCTAGTATAGAGCCATAGGATAGGAGTCTACTAAAACCAACCTCATCCCTTCAGAGCTGGCCTTTAGGAAAAAGTGGGATCTCCCATATTTTCCTCTAACCACTGTGGCGCTCCCTTAGAGTTAGAGATAGGGTTCCAATGGTGCCCCATGACCAAGGAAAAGGGAGCGTTGGAACCCCCTAAGAATGGATAGGGAAGCACTTCCTTTCATAAATTCCCCAAAAATGGCTAATTTTCCAAGTAAAAAAGGTATGGTTTCGACTGTAAATGATGAGTTTCTTCTTCCAACATGACTAAGGGGTCATGAATTTTTTTTTAATGGTGTCAATAGAGTTGCGAAACTTAGAAAAGTGCATGGGGAACTTTGTGACACTTGTGGCACTTGAAAAAGTGAATGGGATACTTTGTGACACTTGCAACACTTAGGGTGCGACACTTAAGTGTGGAATTTTCATGTGTAACACTTAGATACTAAGATAGATGGTATCTAAGGTAAACCATAGATAGCTCTCATTTATCTAAGATGAGTTATCTTTGGTATAAATTTTAGGTAAACCAAGGATAACGTTATACTAGAGTAAATGTTGCAATCAATTTAGGTAAGCTAGTTTAGGTTATCCCTGGTGTTATCACACTAAATTGCCTTGGGTTTTTAGTTGGTTTTTATCCTTTCATTGCCTTAGATTTTAATTTTTTAAGTTTCATCCCTTTAAAGTTTATGTTTGTTAGGACCCCTTAAATAAATAAAGTTTTGAGTACTAACCCATGTTTTCATCCTCAAATTGATTTTGGGACTTAGAACCATTTTTAGCTCATGACTTAAGATGTGATCCCCTTCATGATTTGTCAATAGGATCGACCTCTCCCATGACTAGACTGATGTGACACACCTTTCTCTTCACTTATGACCTTGTGAGAATTCCTTGCTATCCTTGCTTACCTGTCCAATCATTTTTTAAACTAGAGTGTTGCCCACTCATTAGGCGGTTCCATAGCGCCTTACCCATTCATCATTATTTCCACCACAAGTTATGATTACCACAACTGATGTCATGCTCCTTGTTTTTAGTGCCAGGAGTTGGTTAAATATACCTCCAAGATCTCACATTTACGAGCCCTGATAACGGTTTATGATTTGAAAATTCATGCAATGTTGCACTCCTCAAACTCATAGTTCTGACCAGGCGACAACGGTGGGACCAAATTTGATGCTGAGGTAGATTCGAGGGCTGAAATATTCGCAGCTTCATCCTGATCTTTCGCTGAAGATTATAACAGGTGTTTACTCCAAAGGTATCATGTGTTGCCTCCTCTGCACATTAATTTTCACAAAGAATTAGTGCTAAGGTTTTGGTTTATCGAGATTGCACAATTGTAAGGGAACCATCTTCGCATGATAACCTTGTTTCCTCTCTTTTCAAACTGGTGAACTCCATTTCCTGTATCTAGGTATGATTAATTTTGTTTGCTATAGCCATCGAAGTTGCAAGCACATAAATAGCCTATCCTCTGCATACGCATCACGCTACCAAGAAGCACTTCTTAATCGCTCTGTGTCTACCCTGTTTCCTTTCATTTTGGAGTTAAGCATTTTTACTCAGTTGCAAAGGGAAAATTACAAATTACCCCCTCAGTGTCTACACTCTCAAATACCTGTACAAATCTAAGGGTGTAATTCCCACAGTCAATCTTGGATTACTAGCACCAGTCCATTTTAAAAGGTCAACCTTGTACATTTGAAGCTCGATTTTAAGTCTTCCTGGTTGTTACTATCCCATAAGCCTTTAAAATCCCTCATTCTAAGCCATGGAGACTCCTCAATCTAAGAAGACACACAAAGGTGGCAAGGTGGTTAGGATAGAACCAATGGACATGCATCTTTTTGATACAGAGCCCATGGAAAGAGAGGCCTTTCAAAGAGCAGTATGCCTCTCTTTCTGCCAAAACATGCAAAGAGGCCATCCAGAGGTAACAAGACAGTTTTCATTACATTTTGATGGAAGAAGAACCAAGGTTGGGGATTTGGAATTTGAGGTGACTGAAGCCTCTATCTTAGCTGCAACAGGAATCCCTATTACAGGTGAAAAGTGGTTCAAAGACATGGCTTTGAGTTCAGCCTATGCCAAAGATCTCTTTAAACCTAAACATCAAGCCAATGATTTTTCTAAAGGTGTGCCAAGGAGTCAATTGATTGAATAGTTTGACAGAATATTGAAGATCATCTAGAGATATTTTACATGTCAACGGAGATTTAAAACATTGTACCAGTACCATATAAGGCTTTTGCTTCATTTTACTGGTAAAGTTGAAATGGATATTCCCTATTATTTGTTAAGAAGCATAGGTAAGATGTCAGACAAGATTCAATCCAAATACAGGGATGTGAATTCTAGCCTTTTCCACTCTGGATTGATGAGAATTATAGTCTCTGAGAAATTGGGTAAGAAAGATATTTCATGAGAGCAATTTGTTGTTACTTATCATTTCAAATTGGATCTATAATCTACTCCTCAATCACGGAATGCAAGTCTATTATCACCCACCAATGTTGTTAAAGTAGGGACCAGTAGGAAGAGAAAGGGAAGAGCCCCTGTTCAAGTTTCAGAGGTTAGCAAGTAGGTCATAGGAGCTGAGGAGGAAGCTTGTCCTTCCCCACAAAGAGATTTTTCACCACCTCCTCCACCAGGTTTAGAAGATGTTCCTTCTTCTACCAAAACTACATACAAGAAATGGAAGAAGCTACACTTCCCCTCTTCTCTTCCAGCAATCAATACCAAGGGATGAAGAACTTTCACAAGTCATCAATTCCTAGGGAAGTTGTTGAAGAATAGTCTCTACCTGAGATCCCTATACAAAAGAAGAAGGGTAAAGGAATTGGAAAGCCTGTGGAAAGAAAATAGTAAACCCCTGTGCAAAAGAAGAAGGATAAAAGAAAAGCCACCAAGAATCCTGATGGAGTAGACAAGGCAATCCCTATGCAGATGGAAGAGGAGACTGATAAAAAACCTATTGAGACTGTGCATGTCACTTCTCCACCTTACATTCAGACATTCAAAAGATTGATCAGGCAACTTAGGGATGCTAGGAAGGAGGTGGCTCAATTGAAAAGGGAAGCCATGTTTGACAGAGCCAAGATGACAGAGCTTATGGATGGCTACAGTCACACCCTTGACTTGGCAAGGTTTGCAGCAAGAAAGGCCCAGTCCCTTCATAGATAGCTAAAGAACCTTTATAGGCAGAACATAGGATTTCAGTCTCAGAACAGGAATCTAAAGGCAGAGTTGCATCATTTTCAAGATGAGGTAGCTCAAAGAAATTTGCAGGTGTTGGTTGAAGCTTCCATTGACAATGAAAAAACATCAGTCAAAAAGAGCACAACCCCATTGAAAAATCCATTCATTTATAAGAAGAAGAAGCCTGTTGTGCCAAATGAAGATCTGCCTTCTACCAGAAAGAGTGTGAGGTTAAGTGTCAAGGTAACAAAATAGCTAGTGAAAGGTGAGCCCCATTTTTGAGGATGTTTCCTTTTTGAGACGGTAAATTGTTATTCAAATATTACCTCTACCACCTATATAGTATTCTAAGCATTTAATTATCAGATTTTTGGGCTTTTGTGAAGTACTAATTCCCTTAGGGGTAAAATGCTTTACCCATAGTGTTTCCAAGTCACCTAAGTATAATGGGTTTGACATTATGCAAGTCCACCACTTGCGCTGCACATGTTCGAGATCGAAGGTGTTTCATTTTTCGACAGGGCTACCTAAACCTACATATAGACACAGCATAAGTGGCGCTACCTAATATCTGGCAAAGAATAGAGTCTGCACACAGATGTAGCACAGTGGTGCTACGTAATTTCACTACCTAATATTTCATAGAGAACAAAGGTTTGCACACATACACAACACAAGGGTGCTACCTAAATGCCTTACCTTTTCTACTTGTCCAGTTGTGAAATACGCTACTCAGACTGCTACCTAAAGAAGCTACCAATATACACCAGGGATTCAGGAGGGCTCAGCTAACAACTTTTGGATAGCTGATGATGGAGAAGATTGTAGAAACAACAGATGGCATCATGAGGACAACCACATGCTTTTGAAAGGCACATGGAAAACAAGGAGTTGCGCAACTAGAAGGAATCAAGTCATCTTGAATATTGTTGGATTAGTCACCAACATTTTCTTATTTTATTGCATAGGTTGTTAACTAAGTTGTTAGATCAAATAAATGTTTAGATATTTTCAAGGGAAAGAGGCCAACTCGTACCTCCATATTTTTCCCCCCTTTTGTTATAAATAGATATATCAAATGCTTTAGGAGGTTTGGATGGTTGAGCAAGGCTCAATTAGACTGTTATATTTTGATGAAGTGGCAGTGATCTAGCTATGTACTGGACTTAAGACATTTTGGCTAATAGAAATAAGCTTCTCTTTCATCTTATTTGCTTCTGATGCTAAATGTTCATTCTTTGATTGATTCACTTGAATGATTGTGGTGATGTTATGGTGTATGTTTGATCATTATATTATCATGATGTTTATTTAGCTTTGATCATTATATTATCATGATGTTTATTTAGCTTCCTTAGTTTATGAGTTCAAGAAGATCTTGAGTTAAGAAACTTTCTTCCTTAGGCTTTTGTAAAATTGATGTTTACAGCAGCCCTTACATTCCTCTCATTCAAGTCTCCCCTCTATTCATATTTACTCCTAAATTATTGATTGAAGTTAGCCAAGACCTTGATTGCTGGTGCATGCTAGCCCTATTTTCTGAGTTGGAACATTATCATTTTGAGTCTTTTTCCATTTGACCCTTTAAATCACTCTTACATTCACATATAAACTGATGGGTACTAGGCTTTCCTTCCATGCAATCTGAAGGTGATTCCTAGTGCTAACATTTTTAGTGTCGTTGCCAGGGAACGATTTGAAGACTTTTTCCTGGGATAGAATGACAACGCTTACTAGTTCTCAAGGTGTATTGGGACTTAGTATTTTGAAGATTTCATCTTGCCCCTGGAGACTCCATTGATTCATCTCTGGCGCCTAAAGGAAGACATACGAGATCAAATCCATAGCTACCTTTGGTTCCACTTGAGGCTGACCCAAAGAAGATAATTAAGAAGGAAAAATATTCTCAAAAAAGAAATTCTGTTGTTGCTACAAGTGCTTATGGTCAGTTGCCTGATTCCACTCTTTATACTCTAGTTGTTATACCAAGTAAGATTTCTTTAACTTCTGCTCAAGTATCTAAGAAACTTGATTTTGAAGAATTTCCTATCGAATACTCTCCTTTTGGAACTGACTTGAAAGAAGAAAACATTAATGTTCTTTCTTCTCCTGACATTGAAATAAGTTCCATCCTTGATAGTCTTGAATATTTCCCTACTTTAGGCTTTGCTACCCCTCCTTCTGTTAAAATATATACTGCCAAAGAAAAATAAACTTCATCTCTTTTACAAACCTTGCCATCTTCTTCCAAGCCTCAGCCTTTTGCTGTGAAAACTGAAACTTCTCCATCATACTTTCCTTCTTCTCCTAATCTGCACACAGTTAAGTTTCCTTCTCCTCCTTGTTCACCAAGAGTTCAAAACCAATTGGCAGTTGTTAATCCCCCTACAAATAGGATGGATACCATAGTGGTTGCAAGATATGCCACTCCTGACTTACTCCAGCCAGTGAATGCTCTCCCTTCCAGAGATTATTTGAAATACATGCCCAAGTTCACGGGAGAAGAAGATATATCTGTTGAGGAACATCTTGTTGCTTTCTATAGCTATGCAGACAATCAAAACATTGAAAACGAGGATGTGTGGATGAGAGTCTTCTTCCAAATCCTTTTTGGTGAGTCTAGGAAGTGGTTTAGAGGTCTGGCCCCTAGATCCATTAATGGAATTGAGGCAATGGATAATGCCTTTTTGAGGCACTGAGGAGAAAAAAAAGATTTTATGTATTATATCCCATAATTTGGATCTTTAAGGAGGAAAGAGGGAGAATCTGTATTTGACGTTTCCAAAAGATTTAACAAATGTACAATAAGATTCCTGATGAGATAAAACCCACTGAAACCTCTGCAAAAATTACTTATGCCAATGCCTTTGACCCAGAGCTTTTCCTTATGTTGAGAGAAAGAATATCACCTTCCTTAGTTCATATGCAAGATGCTGCCTTGGAGGTAGAATCCAATATAGTGGCATCAGATAAGCTCAGTGGGAAGTCTGATAGGGATAAGAAAAAAAACAGAGCTGAAGCTTCCACCTCTGACTCCCCTGTTGTCCATTCTCAAGTAGATGAGCTGACCAAATTAGTAAAATCCCTTTCTACTGAGATTGAGAAGTTAAAATCGGAAGGGAGACAGACATATAGAAATGATCAAAACACTGAAAATAGAGGTAACTTCAGAAGACCCAACAATGCTCCCCAAATCATTCCTAGAGATCCCAGAAACAGAGAAAGAGATGATTAGAGGGTACAAACTCCTTTTCAAAATAATCTGGTTGTTGATGAAGAAGAAGAGAAGGTAGAAGTTGATCCTAAGATTCACTGCTTAGGTGACACATCCCCATCCCCACACTTGATTCAATCCTCTTATAAGTAATCCTTGATGGATATTCAAATCAATGAATTAAGTAAGGGAGAGAGAGCAAAGGAAATTCCTTCTAGATACAATCTGAGATACCAAAAGAATGAGGAAAATACTGATGCCTCTGACCAGCCAGCCCCAAAGGAAGAATATGCCAAAGTTGTGACAATTGGTAGCAAACAAAAAGAAAACTCTGCCAAAGTTGTGACCGTGAGCAGTATGGAAAAAGACTCTCAAAATCCAAAAGTTCTGATCATAAATCCTACTCCTGAAACCAAAGAGATCTTAAAGCCTTCTTCTTTCAGTTTTGAGAATGAGATCCAGAAAATTAAGATCACTATACCGTTTTTAGAATTGATAAAAAATGAATAATTTAAAAAATATCTGTCCAAAATGTTACAGCCCGAAGCCTCTCCAAGTGCCATTGATTCAGTAAATCTTCAAGATGAAAAACTGGCAGTGATTTTAGGCCCTTTGATAGAAGGTAGAGATGATTTATCCCCTCCTTTCTATACTTCTCTGAATATACATGATAAAGTGTTGCATAATTGTCTCTTGCATTCAGAGGCATCCCACAATCTCATGCCAAAAACTGTTATGGATGAACTTGGATTAGAAGTCACAAAAGCCTATCATGACTTATATTCTTTTGACTCTAGGAAAGTAAAATGCCTGGGGCTCATTAAGGATTTGGTTGTGACTTCATTTCAGCTGCCCATGAAAAGTATACTTATGGATTTTGTGGTAGTTGATGTTCCTCCCAATTTTGGCATGCTCTTGTCAAGGTCTTGGATAAAGAGACTTGGTGGAACCTTTCATATGGATCTCTCATATGTAACTATTCCTGTGTTCAGGGGGGAGCATAGAATACTTTACAAGGAAGCCCAGTTGGATTAAATTATTAGTGATGAAGAAAACCCCACCAATCATCTTGTTTTTGCTCTTGATACTGATTTGGGGTCCATCATTTTGCAGCTCACTGATGCTCCTGAAACTCCTATTGAAATCAGAAAGCAATCTGTTACCTTATGTGAAGAGCCTCCTCTAACCACCTTTGTTTGGAAGATGTTCTTTGTTGGAGCTTCTTCTAAGGAAGGTGCTGGTGTGGGAGTGGTCTTTGTCTCACCAACTCAAGAGACCATATCTTTGTCATACAAACTAGAATTCGAAACTACCAATAATGTGGTAGAGTATGAAGCTCTTGTCTTGGGCTTGAGGGTTGCAAAAGATATGGGGATTAAAAAGATGTCAGTATTTGGAGATGTTGAATTGATAGTCCATCAGACCAAAAATCTTTGTCAAACTAAGCACCCTAGGCTTAGATCTTATAGGAATGAAGTATGGGACCTAGTGGAAATTTTTTTCTCTGAATTTAACATCTCATTTATTCCACGAGAAGAGAATTATGTGGCTGATTCTTTGGTTGTATCAGCAAGCAACTTCATAATTCCTATACCACCTAAAATCAAGTATGATGTAGAAGTCAAATACATTCCTTCTATACCATACATTGTAAAATATTGGAAGGTGTTTGAGGATGATCTTGAACTTAAAAAATTCCTTGAGTCTGTTGATGAGTTTGCTGCATTACACATTGATCAGGACCATGATTCTGAAATTAATCCTCATGCTGATGTTTTCCTTAATAAAATTGTGAATCATCATATTGTGCAGCTACCTAGCAATCATATTCCAAAAGGACTAGTTCCTTTGGAAAGATTATTTGACGGGAATGATGTGGCAGTAAAAGGGAAAGTATCCATTGATGATGTTGATATAATTGAGTGCAATTTGGGCATTGAAAAGAATCTGAAATATGTCAAATTGTCAAGCAACCTATCAGAAGAGAAGACGACAGAATATACTAAGTTGTTGAAGGAATTTGTTGATTTATTCGCTTGGACTTATGAAGATCTCAAAACTTATGATACAAGCATTATAGAGCACAAGATTCCATTAAAAGAAGACACCAAACCCTTCAGACAAAAGTTGAGGAAAATCAATCCTATGTTGCTACCTGTCATGGAGAAAGAGGTAAAAAATCTTTTAGATGCAAAAATTATCATTCCTTTGAGGTTTTCTGAATGGGTGGCAAATTTGGTCCTAGTGAGAAAAAAGAATCAAGAAATCAGACTTTGCATTGATTTTTGAAATCTAAACAGAAGCTCAAAAAAGGATAATTACCCTTTGCCCAAGATGGAACACATACTACAAAGGGTGAAAAGAGCAGCCAGGATGTCCATGGTTTATGGTTTTTTAGGATACAATCAGGTCTTTGTTTTTCCATAAGATAGGGAGAAGATGACCTTCACCACTCCTTGGGGTACATTCATGTACTCCAAGATGCCCTTTAGTTTGATGAACGCAGGGGCGACCTTTCAGTGAGCTATGGACATATCATTTATTGGAGAGAAGGAAAAGTTTGTTGTTATCTATTTAGATGACCTAACCATTTTCTCTCAATCTGTTGAAGAGCATTGTGATCATTTAAGAAAGGTTTTCTTAAAATGTAGAAAATTTGGCCTCTCCTTGAATCCGAAAAAGTCATTGTTCGCCATGAAAGAAGGAAACTTATTGGGGCATATCGTGTCTGCTGAAGGGGCAAGGATTGATTCTAGTAGGGTTGAAGCTATACAAACTTTGTCACTTCCTAGATCCAAAAAAGAGGTTCAATATTTTCTGGGAAAAAATATTTTTTGAGAAGATTTGTGTCAAAATTTGCTAAGTTGGTTAAATATATCATAGCCATGTTGAGGAAAGGTAATGAAATCAAATGGAATGTTGAGTCTTGTGATTCTTTTGATCAGATAAAGAAATCCTTGACTGAAGCTCCAGTTCTTATCAGCCCAGACTACTCCAAGGACATTCTTATTTTTTCTTTTGCCTCTTTTGATACAGTAGCAACAGTCCTATTGCAAAAGAAATATGAAGGCTTAGAGCAGCCCATTGCCTTTTTTCAGTCCGGCATTGAGAGATGCAGAATTAAAATACGACATCATGTATAAGCATGCCTATGCACTGGTTAAATCTCTTAAGTCCTTCAGAGTTTATGTGTTGCACTCAAGAGTTATTTCTTATGTTACATCAACTGTTGTAAAATAAATTCTTATTCAGCCTAATGTTGACGAAAAACGCAGCAAATGGATTGCTAAAATCCTTGAATTCGATTTGAAAACTAAGCCTACCAAATTGGTTATAGTGCAGGGCTTAGCCAAGCTATTGGTTGAATCAAATTTCTCAGCATTGGGGGTAAATTTCATTAGCTCATGTTTAGAAAATCAGCAGGTTGAATTAACTGACAAAGGTTCTCTAGTCATCCCTACACTAGCAGATTGCAGCTAGTACAAGGACATTGTATTTTTCCTACAGAATTTACAGCCTCCATATGGAACGGAAAGGAACAAGGTGAGAGCCTTAAAAATCAAATCAATAAAATATTGCCTGGTTGATCCATTTTTGTATTGGAAAGACCCATTAGGAGTGTTTTTGAGATGCCTAGACCCGCAAGAAGCCCAAAAGATTATGTCTGATTTTCATGACAGTTTGTGTGGGGGGGCATCATTTTTGGAGGACCACTGCATACAAGATCCTCAAGGCTGGGTACTTCTGGCCTAGTTTGTTCACTGATGTATGTTCTAAGATTAGATCTTGTGCTAAATGTCAAAATTTCTCCAGAAAGAAGTAGCTTAAGTCTTTGCCATTAAAGCTTGTGGCAGTTTTAGGACCTTTCTAGCAGTGGGGCCTAGACTTTATTGGGGAAATTCATCCCGATTCCAGTGGACAAAATAGATGGATCTTGAATGCTACGAATTACTTTACTAAGTGGATTGAAGATATTCCTACAAGGAATGATTCCCACAAAGTGATCATTGGTTTCCTTGAAGACATTATGGAAAGGTTCGGGTGTCCTAACAAAATTGTCACTGATAATGAAACATCATTCAAGGCTGAACCATTAATTCAGTTATGTGAACAGTTTTGGATCACATTGATTCATTCAACCCCTTACTACCCACAGGGAAATGGGCTTGCAGAATCCTCAAACAAAAGCCTTATAAAGATCATTAAAAATTTGTTAGAGGATAACAAAAATGCACGGGACTCAAAACTCAAATTTGTTGTAGGGGTTGACAGAGGGATAGTAAAAAGGTCTCTGGGACTCTCTCCTTTCCATTTGGTGTATGGAGTGGAGGCCATTTTTCCTTCTCAGCTTGCCTTACCTATGGAAAAATTCTTGCAAGATGACCAAGGGGAGCCTGATCATATGATCAGAAGGATTCAATAGCTGGTTGAAGTGCAACAAACTCGAGAGCAGCTTGTAGACAAAGCATATGACCATCAACTGAAGATCAAGCAGGCATTCGATAAGAAAGTGAACAAAGAGGATTTTCAACTGGGCGATCTGGTTCTCAAGTGGGATTCACCGAAGAAAGATAAAGGCAGGCACGATAAATTTGAAGCTTTATGTATTGTTCCTTTCAAAATATCTGAGGTATTCTCTAATAACACTTTCAAGTTGCAGAATATGGAGAATGAAGAGGTTTTTTGTGGCCCTGTCAATGGGCATTTCCTGAAAAATTACTTTGCTTGAGCCTTAAAGTGGCTCTTCATGTCATTGTAAATATCATTTTCTTTTTATTTCTGTTTCAATAACTGACCCCATAGCCCTAGGAGAAGGCACTAAATCTACTCATTCTTGGCAGCCCACAGGGGGTATGCCATCCCTTGTGGAGCCAATGTTATCACACTAAATTGCCTTGGGTTTTTAGTTGGTTTTTATCCTTTCATTGCCTTAGATTTTAATTTTTTAAGTTTCATCCCTTTAAAGTTTATGTTTGTTAGGACCCCTTAGATAAATAAAGTTTTGAGTCTTAACTCATGTTTTGATCCTCAAATTGATTTTGGGACTTAGAACCATTTTTAGCTCATGACTTAAGATGTGACCCCCTTCATGATTTGTCAATAGGATCGACCTCTCCCATGACTAGACTGATGTGACACACCTTTCTCTTCAATCATGAACTCGTGAGCATGCCTTGATGTCCTTGCTTACCTGTCCAATCATTTTTTAAACTGGAGCGTTGCCCACTCATCAAGCGATTCTGTAGCGCCTTACCCATTCATCATGATTTCCACCATGAGTTATGATTACCACGAATGATGTCATGTTCCTTGTTTTTAGTTCCAGGAGTTGGTTAAAGATACCTCCAAGATCTCACATTTACGAGCCCTGATAACGGTTTATGATTTGAAAATTCATGCAGTGTTGTGCAGCTCAAACTCATAGTTCTGAACAAGCGACAACGATGCAACCAAATTTGATGTTGAGGTATATTCGAGGGCCGAAATATTCGCAGCTTCATCCTGATCTTTCACTGAAGATTCCAACAGGTGTTTACTCCACAGGTATCCTGTGTTGCCTCCTCTACACATTTATTTTCACAAAGAATTAGTGTTAAGGTTTTGGTTTATCGAGCTTGCACAGTTGTAAGGGACCCATCTTCGCATGATAGCCTTGTATCCTCTCTTTTCAAACCAGTGAACTCCATTTCCTATATCTAGGTATGATTACTTATATATACCATAGCCATCAAAGTTGTAAGCACCTAAATAGCCTATCCTTTGCATACGCATCACGCTACCCAGAGGCGCTACTTAACCCCTCTATGTCTCCCCTGCTTCCTTTAATTTTGGAGTTAAGCATTTTTACTCAATTGCAAAGGGACAATTATGGATTACCCCCTCACTGTCTACTCTCTCAAATAACTATACAAATATAAGGGTGTAATTCCCACAGTCAAGCCTCGATTACTAGCACCAGTCTGTTTTAAAAGGTCAGCCTTGTACATTTGAAGCCTGATTTTAAGTCTTCCTGGTTATTACTATCTCATAAGCCTTTAAAATCACTCATTCTAAGCCATGGAGACTCCTCAATCGAAGAATACACACAAATGTGGCAAGGTGGTTAGGACAGAACCAATGGACATGCATCTTTTTGATACAGAGCCCACAACAAGAGAGGCCTTTCAATGAGTGGGATGCCTCTCTTTCTACCAGAACATGCAAAGAGGCCATCTAGAGGTAACAAGATAGTTTTCATTACATTTTGATGGAAAAAGAACCAAGGTTGGGGATTTGGAATTTGAGGTGACTGAAGCCTCTATCTCAGCTGCAATAGGAATCCCTATTACAGGTGAAAAGTGGTTCAAAGCCATGGCTTTGAGTTCAGCCTATGCCAAATACATCTTTAAACTTGAACATCAAGCCAATGATTTTTCTAAAGGTGTGCCAAGGAGTCAATTCATTGAATAGTTTGACAGAATATTGAAGATCATCCAGAGATATTCTACATGTGAAGGGAGATTTAACACATTGTACCAGTACCATATAAGGATTTTGCTACATTTTACTGGTAAATTTGAAATGAATATCCCCTATTATTTGTTAAGAAGCATAGGTAATATGTCAGACAAGATTCAATCCAAATCTAAGAATGTGGATTCTAGCCTTTTCCACTTTGGATTGATGAGAATGCTAGTCTCTGAGGAATTGGGTAAGAAAGATATTTTGTGGGAGCATTTTGTTGTTACTTCTCATTTCAAATTGGATCTAGCATCTTCTCCTCAATTACAGAATGCAATTCCATTATCCAGTGGAAGAGAAAGGGTATATCCCTTGTTCAAGTTTCATAGGTCAGCAAGCAGGTCACAGGAGCTGAGGAGGAAGCTTTTCCTTCCCCACAAAGAGATTTTTGACCACCTCCTCCACCAAGGTTAGAAGAGGTTCCTTCTTCTACCAAAACTACATCCAAGAAAGGGAAGAAGCTACACTTTCCCTCTTCTCTTCCAGCAATCAATACCAAGGGTCGAAGACCTTTCACAAGGTCATCAATTCCTAGGGAAGTTGTTGAAGAACAGTCTATACCTGAGATCCATGTACAAAATAAGAAGGGTAAAGGCATTGGAAATCCCGTGGAAAGAAAAGAGGAAACCCCTGTGCAAAAGAAGAAGGATAAAAGCAAAGTCACCAAGAAGCCTGATGAAGTAGACAAGGAAATTCCTATGCAGATGGAAGAGGAGACTGAGAAAAAACCTATTGAGATTATGCATGTCACTACTCCACCTGACAGTCAGACATTCAAAAGATTGATCAGGCAACTTAAGGATGACAGGAAGGAGGTGGCTCACTTGAAAAGGGAATCCATGTCTGGCTGAGCCAAGATGACAGAGCTTATGGATGGCTATAGTCACACCCTTGAATTGGTAAGGTTTGCAGCAAGAAAGGCCCAGCCCCTTCATAGACACCTAAAGAACCTTTACAGGCAGAACAAAGGATTTCAGTCTCAGAATAGGAAGCTAAAGGCAGAGTTGCAACATTTTCAATCTGAGGTAGCTCAAAGAAATTTGCAGGTGTTGTTTGAAGCTTCCATTGAGAATAAAAAACCACCAGTAAAAAAGAGCACAACCCCACTAAAAAATCCAATCATTGCTAAGAAGAAGAAGCCTGCTGTGCCAAATGAAGATCCGCCTTCTACCAGAAAGAGTGTGAGGTTAAGTGTCAAGGTAACAAAATAGATGGTGAAAGGTGAGCCCCATTTTTTAATATGTTTCCTTTTTGAGAGGGTAAATTGTTATTCAAATATTACCTCTGCCACCTATAGAGGCTTCTAAGCATTTAATTATCAGAGTTTTGGGCTTTTACGAAGTACTAATTCCCTCAGTGGTAAAATTCATTACCCACAGTGTTTCCAAGTCACCTAAGTATAATGGGTTTGACATTATGCAAGGCCACCACTTGCTCTTCACATGTTCGAGATCATAGGTGTTGTGTTTTTCGACAGTTCTACCTAAACCTACATACATACGCAGCATAAGTGGTGCTACCTACAAGCGCTACCTAATATCTGACAGAGAATAGAGTCTGCACGCAGACATAGTACAATGGCGCTATGTAATTTTGCTACCTAATATTTCACAGAGAACAAAGGTTTGCACACATACGCAACACATGGGAGCTACCTAAATGTGCTACCTTTTCTACTTGTCCAGTTGTGAAATATGCTACTCAAACTGCTACCTAAAGAAGCTACCAATAGACACCAGGGATTCAGGAGGGCTAAGATAACAAATTTTGGATAGATGATGATGGAGAAGATTGTAGAAACAACAATTGGCATCATGAGGACAACCACATGCTTTTGAAAGACACATGGCAACCAAGGAGTTGCGCAACTAGAAGGAATCAAGTCATCTGGAAGATTGTTGGATCAGTCACCAACATTTTCCTATTTTATATCATAGGTTGTTAACTAAGTTGTTAGATCAAATAAATGTTTAGAGATTTTCAAGGGAAAGAGGCCAACTCATACCTCCAGTTATTTCCCCCGTTTTGTTATAAATAGATAGATCAAATTCTTTAGGAATTTTGGATGGTTGAGCAAGGCTCCCTTAGACTGTAATATTTTGATGAAGTGACTGTGATCTGGCTATGTACTAGAATTAAGACATTTTGGCTAATAGAAATCATCTTCTCTTTCAACTTATTTGCTTATGATGATAAATTTTCATGCTTTGAATGATTCACATGAATGATTGTGGTGATGTTATGGTGGATGTTTGATCATTATATTATCATCATGTTTATTTAGATTCCTTAGTTTCTGAGTTCAAGAAGATCTTGTGTTAAGAAACTTTCTTCCTTAGGCTTCTATAAACCTGATTTTTACAACAGCCCTTACATTCCTCTCATTCAAGTCTTCCCTCTATTCATGTTTACTCCCAAATTACTAATTGAAGTTAGCCAAGACCTTGAATGTTGGTGCATGCTAGCCCTGTTTTCTGAGTTGGAACATTATCATTTTGAGTCTTTTTCCATTTGACCCTTTAAAACACTCTTACATTCACATATAACCTGATGGGTACTGGGCTTTCCTTCCATGCAATCTGAAGATGATTCCTAGTGCTAACACCTGGTAGTAAATCCTCATGCTCCCTTTATCACTCCATGCATCGCTAAAATGTTAGGGTTTTCATGTTTATTTCAATTTATGGTTAATTAATTATTTTACAAAAGTTGGACACATTCTATGGACAAATAGTCTTAGTGGGAGAGATTATGAGGACCTTCTCGACCATGGCTAGAATAGAGCAGGAAATAAAATGATTGATTTACCATAACTCCAACAAACCTGATACCAAATTTGTGCGATCCACCTCTGAGCCGATGCATTTGTGGAATCTATATACTAGTTAAATATTGACTGACAGATGCAAAGATTCTTGGAAGGCACTTATATCCACAACACCAAAACTAAAAAAAATATTACAACCAACAACGATGATTCAACTAATGATAAGGATATTCAAGGTCAGTACTATTCAAATTTTATAGCTACATGTATTTTCATATTTGAAAAAACTTTCTAACCTTTATGGGGAAATTGTAATTTCCTAAATGGAAAGAAACTATAATGAATAAGCATATAATCTATTGGATATTGTCTACATTGAAATCAATCATTCCAGAACTATTTCTGAAATTGATTATGGGGGGAATCCTTTTTTCACTAGTGCATACCTTTCATCTACATTTGTATAATTATATATTTCAATCCAATTTTTTTTTACTTCAAATAGATATATCCATAACCATCATAATAACACCTTGGATGTGATTGTTTTCTTAAATAGTATTATAGGTCTCCTAACAAATCAACACTTATTTATAATAAATTCATGTGTTTGGATTAAGCAGTCATGACTAGATTTTTCTTCCATTACCATGTTTTCATACATGGGATGTTTCTTTTTTGATCTTCCTTTAGCTCTTGGATATGTCAAAATGTTTTTTTAATAAATCAGTTTCATTCATTGACCATTATGTTCCTATCAATCCTATAAAACACTTAAAATATTCTTGAAACCCTCAAAATCATTATATCAGCAGAATCATGTAGTGGCCATCCCGAACTAAAAGTCAATTGTTTACTAGGGTGGAACAATGATTAGCATTTAGATTCATTGGGAAAGGAACATAAAATGTCTTTGAAAACACAATTTATTTTCGATAAACTTTACCCTATTCTTTGGATTTTGCAATATTTTATGTGAAACCATTTTCACTATCCAGGTACATGAAAAAACAAAATCTTAGTGTGATTGGTTATAGTATTTTATAGCCAAGATCTACTTGAATTTCCTTAAATTAAGAAAATGTAATATATCATTGATATCTCATTTTCAATATGTAGGTAAAAATACCACTAGCCTTCTTCCTTGCCCTTGTAATGACCATTTAGAATTAGGCAAACATGATGAGTTCACTGCTACCCAAACCTAGATTATAAATTATTCTTCTTCCTCCAATTGGATTTGCTTTGAAATTTTTTTATCAACAATGTAGAGGTTTTTGTTAGGAATTATGACAAATATGATAAGGGGAAACCATAAAAATGCTACGGGTTCAATCTCACTGATCTATCAAACCATGGCTCTTGCTTATTGTTTCCCTTGTGATGACCATCGATAGGTAGCCAAATTTGATGGGTTAGTGGCTTGTCAAGCTTTGATTGTAAATATTCTGATTTCTCAAACTTACAGATATTGTCCACCATTATTGGCCCTTGACCAAGTTTTGTGGAAACATTGTGTTGGCATCCAATTCACATTTTTCCACTATCTTATAAGCTGCTTACACCAATGATTTTTCGTCGCAATTCTCAAATAAACGACACTTTTATTCTTTGCGTCATTTCCACACTTACCTTCATTTTTGTTTTCGCGATTGTAAGCATGAAAACTTTGTCTTTCGAAGTCGCATTAAAATCATTATTGAATTGTCATTATCATTCTTGTCAATATTCCCATTGCGTTTACATTTTACTTATCATTATGTAGTTGGAAAAGTCTTTTGATCTGTACTCATTGGACATTCTTTGATTGATTATGAAAATTGGTTTCATGAGTGATTAATTTTGTGATGCATTGACATTTGGATCTACTTGTTATTTGATTAATTTACTTTGCACATTGGCTATATAAAAGCATTTAGGTGTTATGGTTAGACCCTTGATATATATCATTTAATATAACACCTAGTTCGTGGTATCAAAACCTTTGGCATACACTTGGTATTGGTTTCGATTCATGTGTTTGGTTTTAAAACTATGGTATAATCATTGCTTGCACGAATGATTAATACACTTACCATTGATTTCATTGGACGGGCAAATGACATAATTGTCAAACTATACAATAGTGGGTTGAACAACTATAAGCGCTGGCGGTTGTACCATTGGTAATGACTATTCTGCATGGCAGAAATAGCTCCACCACCTTCGCACGATGTCATTAATGCTTATCCCTATCCTTGCTTCACCTCTGCTAGCATCGGGTAAGCCTATGAATACTCTGCTCCTGTGTATGCTATGATTCAAACCCTGGCTTGTTCACATCGTGCACCGTGTGCTCGACTCCATGGCACCAGTGGTGCGAATTGAGTTGAACGGTAGTCAAGCCTTGCTACTGTTTGACAACACTCAAAAAGACTTAAAAGATAATGGTTGGCTCATGTTCGTGCAGAGGTTTGAGGTTTTTAATTTATTTGTTGCACAACAGTTCGCCCTGACTTTTGATGGATGTAGAGCCAAGATAGGGGACATTTAGCTTGAGCTGAATGAGGAGTTCATTAGCTCTGCCATCGGGTTAGCAGCCACAGGCCAACGATGGTTCAAGAATTCTAAAGTCGAGGAGGTGCCATGGCCACTACTATTCATCTCATGAAAGGTCACATCCTGTGATAGAGGTATGCCCATTTCCATGCTTAAACCAAGATGGCATGATCTTTTGATGGTAGTTAAACAATTTGTGACCTGTGAGGGTCGTTATGGACTGGTTTTTCTTTATCACCTTCGATTGTTAATGAATTTCATTGGGTATTCGTTGAATATGCCATTTTATTTCCAGCGTAGTCTGTATAAAATGTCAAAGAGGTTTAAAAGAGAAAAGGCCAATAGTAGTTTGTTCCACCACGGCCTAATAAGACTCATCGTTGTTCATCACTTGAATCTCCATGGTGATAGTTGGCAAGCGTTTATCTCTCAGAATGGTTTTGCTGATGCAGAGCATGTCCAAGTTGACAAGCCTGTGGTTAGTGAAACCAAGGTTGAGCCACCCGTGCCCTTCCATGTCCTACTTCCCTCTCCTAAACCCTCGGTCGACCCTGATATTGACTTACCCAACGTCTTAGCAGACAAGGTTGAGGGTATAAAAAATCCTGTGAGCAAAAAGGTCAAGGGAAACCCTATTGTTTACGGCAAAGGTAAAAAGAATGCTCGACTTATCTCGATAATGGCTAGGAATAAACCTAAACCTAGTGCTGAGCAGAAGCCCATAGTCCTCAGTGAAGACTCGGACTCTGACATAGAACGCTTCCTAGCTAGTGAGTACCCTTACTCCCAAGGTCTGTGCTCTGAGCCACCCTATGAATTCGTTTCTAATCGACCCCCATGCCTAAGGAACAATCCTAGCTACCCTGGGATCAAGTTTCCTAATGAAACCCTCGACAATTTAACCAAACCCTCACCTGCATTTTCGAAGCCCGGACAGTCGTCATGTGACCAATGTGATGTGTGGTTGGAACGATACTATATAGACATTCCCTTGCTTCAATCGAAAATCAAAGCATTGGAAAACCGAGTTGCAGTGTTGACTAGTGAAAGGGACAAGCTTTGAGCTAATGATAAGAAGCAGAAAACCACTGGTGCCATCGTTTTTAGGAATGTCGAATCGGCTACAGTCGTTGTCAATTCCAAAATGTCATGATCAAGCTGTCTACTCGTCATCCAAGTATGAATTTCGATATCATTTTCATTTTGTGAATTGCTAGGATTAATATAATGATTTGAGTTTGGTTTTGAAATAGCTCTGTCTATTGTTCGAAATGACTCTGTTATAGCCACATCGAAAACAGTTATGTTGTTCATCCTGTACATTGTTTTCTTTTTTCTAAAATCAAATATGGTTATGATTTTGTTATACGATTTGATCGTGCCCAGTTTAGTAATTAATTGGTTTTCGATTGGATTTGATTCGTTTGTTTGTATTTTGAGTTAACGAAATCAATGGTTTTCTTTCGATTGGATTTGTTTGTATCCAACTTGAACAAGAGGTTTTCATACTAAATTTAGAGCACAATCATGTTTTGATTTGGTATGATTTCATTGTGGTTGGATCACATCGACCCTGATTGAGTTTTGATGATTTAATTTTTGAAACGATTTCGTGAGTTTGGTTGTTATGATCTTTTAATATGCTGTGCGATGTAATCTTCTAAATCAGGAATACAACTCTGTTCGACTCCGATTTGGAAAGAACGACTCTGTTTTGTATGGAAACGATATTCTCGTTTAAGCCTGTGCAAAAGATATCTACGCCCGAATCATGGAATGGTTTTGATTCACAATGACTATGTTAAAACTCCAACTATTCGATTTGCTCTTGTCTTGATTGGATTGTTGTGTATCTTCAGTTAGTATGCTTGTTTTTATGAGTTGGATTTGTATCAAAAATAGACTTGATTTCTGCTCTGTTAATTTTAATTTTCAAACGAGTTTGTTAACTCAGATCGAATTATGTTATTTTTGTCAAATTCGTATGAGGAAATTCGGGTAAATGTTCGTTTTAAATTGAATTCAAGAAATGATTTCATGAATGTCAATTGATTTTGTCTGCCCCAATTTGCAATAACAAAATGGTCGGACAACTCTTGCGGATCCTGTTATCAATTGATTGATCTCATTATGATTTCGGTTGTGATAATTTACACACCAGTTTTAATTTGATTCGCTAATGGCGTGGATTGTTTGTTATGTTAATACAGTTATGTCAATTTGAAAATGATCTTGCTATTTTAATATGGATTTGATCGTGCTTACTGTTGATGGATGAGGCAGCATAAACTATTGCCTATGATTTGTTTAAGTGTATCGATTACAATTTTGATATGAAAATGATTCCATTACTGTTCGATATGATTATGTTTACCCAATTTTGTGGCAACAAACGAAACAGAGTATATGCATCTTTGTAGTCACTTGATTGATCTCAGTCTTGTTTGATTTCAAATTAGTATAACAATTTCAATTTGAATGATTTGTTTGTCTTTGAAATAGCAATTAGATACTTGTTAATAGTTTGAGTTTAATTCTTGAATGATTTGAATTGATTTTAACGTTGATTCTGTGTCTGATTTAGACCAGCTACAGAATCGCAAGATTCTGTAGCTAGTCTATAGAATTAGATTTTTATCATTTTCATTAACAAAATATCCTCCTAACTTATCCATTTTTGACCCTTTTCAGGTACATATGAATTACATTGGACCTGCTGGACAGTCTAGGAGATATTTGTGTGATTTAGTTTTTATTTTAGGTTCCTAGTTTAGTCAGACTTGGGATATTTTCCCAGATTTTATGTAAACAGTTTTTGATAACTTCCACAGGGATGTTTTACCCTGTGGAAGATCTTTAAATACTTATTATTTTGTAATAAGGAGCATCCTCACTTGTGGGATAACCAGGCTATGGATTTCTTATACAAACCGAGACAAGAGTTGATGTTTTGCTACAGCTTTCGCTTTCAATATATCAATCTTTTGTTTCAAGTTTATGCATGTCGTTTGCAGTTGATTATAGACTACTTTTGCTATCATAGTCTATTGCAGGATGATATGATTTAATTAATGTGTTATCCATATCTGATTTCTTCCATTACTTAAAAATACATCAATTACTTTATTTCAGTTAATGAATCACATATTTCTCTTCTTCGTTAATTGAATCATTATGTATAGATATTTGCATATAGGTTTATCTAACTGTGAAGATTTATAAATCATTTGGTTGCTGTAATTTTTATGTCTTGTTTGTCCTGTAATCATATTTGAAGAGCATTGCAGCTTATTGTTTACGAGAAGCTCCTGGATAATTCGGTGCGGGTTTCCTCCCTCCAATCATCTAAGACAATCATTACATGCAGGACAAATCTGGAGCGTTTCTCCAGGTCAGTTAGTAATTTAGTTGTTTAGTTTAGTTAGTTTTAGTTTTATTTCTTGTTCATAAAATTATAAAATCAACAAAAAATATCTCTCTCTGTCTTAGGGCAGAATACAAATGATTTTTTCAAGTTTTCATTCAAATCTGTAAATTGTTAATATTGTACATTTTGTGAATAAGATTTATTTCCGTTAGTAGTTAGATTAGTTTATTAGTTTGTTTTATTTCTTTTTAGTTAGATTAGTTTAGTTTGTTTTAATAGTTATTTTTAGCTAGATTAGTTAGTTTAGAGTAGTTCTATTTTTTGTTTTCTTAGGACCTTAGATCAGCTAACGGAGCCGCTAAACCCGTCAGGGTGGTTCATCCCAAACGGCTTGGGTTATTAGACAACCTCGGACCAGTTCCACTCTCCCAGTTGACAGACGGTCAATTTCGCCCGTCAACACATTGGTCGTGTTTGACCATTTTTGGGACTTCGACAGGCTGGTCGAAGACAGAGCGCCCAGGCAAAGCTGAGATCCCTGGATTTCACCTATTTTTGCAGGATTTTGGGGGCTTTTAGGGTTTATGTAATGGGTATGGGATGTTGGCCCATGTGTTTACCCATGTTTTGGGCCATTTTGTAATTATATAAATACATATCTAGGAGATGAAAGAAAAGGTTACTATCTAAGTTGGCTTCGTGCAAGAACATGTAAAGGTTGCTAAGTGCGAGAATAGTTGTTGGCTTTTGTGAATTCTATGTGTTGAGACATGTAGAGCTAAGTGCAAGTGATTGTAAGAGGCTTTGTGAAGGTAGATTGTGTAAGGATTTTTGCTATCAAGTGACCTGATCTTGAGGAGGGTAGATCTAGTGTGTTGTGCACAGATCACCTGTCCATTGTGGAGTTAGGCTCTGTGGCTTTGTGCATAGGAGATGGAGAATGTAGAAAGATTGAAGAAGAATAATAAAGAAGAAGAAGAAGTTGGTGGATGTTTCCCCACGCTGGGGTGAACCACGTATATCCTGTGTTGATGTGCTTTGTGCAGTGTTGTTGATGTTGTTTATGTTGTTTATCTGTTAATGTATTGATATTTATATATGTTGGATGGATATATGGATGCTTAGTTTTATATTGATGATAAATGAATGCTATATTTGAGTTGATGCTATGTGGTAAATGATTGGAAGTGTTAGATCTGATTATTACTGCGTTGTTCTGTATTTAGGGTTTAACCTGTGATGTGAATGAGAATCATAACCTAATGCATATTGTTGGCTAAGTGCTCTGTTAAGTGTTGTAATCACATATCTTTGTCCCAGATAGGTTTTAGACATATGAGTCCTGCAACCCCCCCTTCCTCTACCTCGGGTGAGACTTCATCTGCTTCGCAGGTGTTGCCAAAAGGGCTAGTAGTTAGGGTTTTTTTGGTGTGTTGTTGAAGCGTTGAAACATGGGTCTGCCCTTGTGCCAGCAACCATGCAGAGTGTTTCTTCAAAATCATGATTTGATAGGTAGAACAAGTTGGAAATTAAAATTGTGAGAAAACTTTTTATTGTTAAAATTATGATTTGACAAATAGTGTAAGTTGGAATCATGATTTCAAGCAAGAAATTTGCATGGATGTGGATAATATTTACATTGATTTGATGGTATTCGATCAACTCATGCACATTATCTATGGTGGTAAACCTTAAACATTAGGGAAAACAATATTATTATGAATTTTAAAGATGCTAGTAAAAGTCAAGTTTTCATAAAGTTGTGACAATGATAATATAATTATAAAATTTTCATTTTTTCATCCATTCTCTTCTAATTTAAAACCAGACCTACAATGACATAATAAAGTTTTTGTATAATAAAACCTAATCAAATATTTATGATGAAGTTTGAATTAGTCTTGCAAGAATATTTCATTGAATACTAAAAAATAGGTTAAACATATTGTTTGTGGTGATATTTGATTTTGCAGGCAATGAGGAAGCCGAGTAGAGGTGTGATTGAAGGGCATGCAAAAGCATTGATGGAATTGGAAAATGAGACATGTTGATGTTCAAATTGGTTAAGATTGAAACAACAACCTCACAAGGATATGAATCCCCCTACACTTTTATAGAGGTGGTACTCCTCTTTGAATTCTTTGAAATTTGTTTTTTAGTATTCTTGGGATAGCAATATTAATATAGAAGAATGTTAAATAACAAGCTCCAGATCTTTATCATTCAAATAAAAAAAAAATATTTTCTCATTGAAATAAAAACATACATTCATTAAAGTTCTTGAGAAAAGGACCAAGAACCCAATCATAAAACAATTATTTCAGAAATGCTATATATAGATCAAGAGGTTATAATACAAATCTCACATCCATTACAATATTAAATAATTTGATCACATTCAAGAAAAATAAGACAAATGGCCTAGATAAAAGAGAACTTTAAAAGAGTATTTCTATTAAAATCAAATAGGATTTTGATAGGTCAATTTCAAATATCGTTTACTCAAATTCTTAGATTTTAAAGATAAATTTTAAATTAATACCAAAATATTTATCTTGGATTTCTAAAAAATAATATGTCTTTGATAGTATTGTACAAATAAAAGCATTCATCCAAATAAACTAGGATTGGGGCTCTCGTGGACCATAAAATAAAAAATAAAAGAAGATAAGAGCATGAACATGATGTGAAGGGGGTGCGAGCAAGGTAAGACCTAAAAAGAAGATAAGAGGGAACGATCAAAATTTGGTTATATTCTTTCTAAAGAAGATAAAAATATAGCTAGATGAATTTTGAAAGGATATGAGTAGGGATGTGATCAATTCATACTTATTGTAATGGATTCTCTCATGTCATTTTTTGGTTGTTGTTTCTCTTATCTTTTTTCTGACAATGGTTTCTTCATCGGTACCAACTGCTTATGTTTGGTTCTCCCTGATAATATTGATTAAGGCCGATTTTAACCACTTTTCAATATAATCATGTAAAGGAGCAACAATCACTTCTTTCTTGACTTTAATATAAAATAAAGTACATTCAATTTCTCTATAATCAATTGAAATTTGTTGTGGTGTAATTTCAATGTCTTCATTTCTATTTACATATTCAACAAGCCAACTTTAAATGTCTTGTTATGTGTATTCAATCATGTTATTGAATATTTTTGTTGATAGTCCTTTCAATATTTCAACATGTTCTTCAAATTGTTGTCTTGTTTGAAGAATTCAATTTACAATTAGCTTTGGATCTTGTACTTCAATAGTAGTTCCCACAAGGTATAACTCCATCAATTTAGAAAAAGATTCAACATTTTTGATAATTAGAGGATTCAAATCACCTAACAATTCTCTTAATACATTGATCCTTTTTATCCAACATCCCTTTAACTACTTGACACAAATCTGAGATGGAAAATCTTCTTGTTTTCTTTGATATTCGGTTATCCCTAGAATATTTATAACAAATGTAGAGAGTCCCTCCTTATAAAATCCTTCATCATTTGTTAAATAAGATTGTAAATATTCCCTAGTATTTTGAATTTTGGAACCAAGAGAAACAAATTTATTAGCTAAATCCCAAGTTTCTAAGATAAGAGATATTATTTTTTTTATGTTTTCCTCAACATAATGCCTGGTTGTAGAAACTAGACTTGATGCCTCTTTTATTCTAAGGCTCAATTCTATGGTTTTGTTAGATCTCTTCCCGGGTTGGATTGTTGAAACCAGAGTAGAGAGTATCATAGGTGGCATTAGAGGATATTATAATTCATTGATTCTTTCTTTAAGACTGGAATTTTCAACTTCCATATAACCTATCAAAACATCCAGATCATCCCCTATGGATTTATGAAACTTGGAAATTCTAGATGTAGGAAAATAACTGAGGTCAAGTTCAATGCGAGATTTTCCCATTTTCTTTTTTGAACAAGATCTTTCTAGAATCAAATTTCTATAAGTTTTATCAAATAAAGCATTTTGTACATAAATAAATTCTTCCTCTGAAAATAATTCCTCTTGAATTGCTAACTCAACTGCAATTTGTTAATTTTCTTGCAATCTTTGGTCATCATTGGGAAATTGGATATTCTCAATATCAACTTCTAACTCCATATCTTCAAGAGAAGCTTCAACTTCAGGTACATGTTGTTCAACTTCCTGCTGACAATTAGTCCTTTTACTATTTACTTGGAGTTTATGTGATTTTTCCAATTTTCCCTGCGGAGGGTTTCTATCGCCTCCATCCCTTGAATTATTTGCTGAAGAATTTTTCTGTTGTGATGTTGCCAACTGAAAACTATGTTTGGGTGGACCACTTTTTTATGAGACAATAGGAGATTGAGTATCTTTTTCATTCGATACGTTTCCCTTCTATTTGTATTGATATACTGTACTCACAATGGTTTCAATATCATTTGTTCTTTTCTCAACAAATTGTGTTAGAGGACCATGACTATCACCTTCCTCTTATCCAAATATAAATGTGTTATGTTGGTGTGGTATCATATGACCCTAGGTTCAAATCAACTCACCAACAAAACCCACCAGATACTGGCTCTTTTGGCATCACCTGCACGCAATTGAAATCTCACCCGAAGTATCTATTGGGGATGAAGGAACCAAGTTTCTACAGGTATGGATGGATTGGAGAGCATGCACATGTTTATTACCAATTCCCAACTCATTCTATGTTCATTACTTTTTATTTACTAAATAATTTGGTGTCATGACATTTATTATGAACTGTGCAATAAACTATTCACCATATCATGCATAAGAGTCTGATCAATAATCATATGATAAAAAATACTATTCTAACATGCATAACCCATAAACAAGCATCATTAACACATGAATACACAATATCTAACGTGGTTCACCCAACTTTGGGCTACGTCCACAACGACTGGCTTCTTTATTATGATTTCAGTAATCATTATAGGCTACGCACTACGTTACAATAGATATATCAGGGTAATTCCCATCTCTCCTAGGTGCTCTATAGTGCAAGACTTTCCTTCTCTACATCAAATCCCCAAGAGTTGAACATATGTCCCATTCCCTGAAAAAATAGAACAACAACAATACCTAGTAGAGAACAACTATCCCTCACATACAGACTCTTTCCCTTATATGAGCTTACGAACTCAACAAGTCTATGGATAGTGGAACCCCTAACTTTCCCAACCCACTACATATTTATACATACATTCTAGGGCTTAAAACCCTGCATTATTCCTTCCAAAAATCCTATTACAATGTATGAATTGCTCAAGTTTAACTAGTTGTTCGTGTTGCTTTTCTCCTACTTTTTCATCTGCATGCTACTTTTGCACTCAGAATACTGTTATTCCTGCTTTGGTGCATCATTCTACCTTTATTGTGTGGGGATTTCATCCTTATGTTCCATCCGCTTTCTTCTCTTTCTTTATTCTTCTTACGTGTTATACTTCTAGATGCACCTCTACTGTGCACTCCCTAGTCTTCCTTCTTCTTTTGTGCAACTCCACTGTGCACTTCTTTTATACTTAGGGTTTTCGTAAAAATTATATCCCAAAATTTCCTATCCAACAGTCCCCCAACACTCACCAATGGCTCATCCCGATCCACTTAGGCCTGTTGCGTGATTTTCTTGCCCTAGATGAACTTCTTGGATGTGTCCTTGGTGGGCGTAACTTCCTTTATGATTATCTTTTATGTATCCACAATATCTCTAGTCCCCTGCACAGTCAATGTTGTCAGTTTACCTTCGACTTCGTGGGTTTGTTGCTTCACCTTATCTTGTGCAATGGCCAATTCCTCGATTACCCGCACTTCTTCTCCCTGTAGTGGTCCTAAGCATTGTTGAAGGATCTTATGTTGATCCCTTGTCTGTTCCACTTCCACGTACAATTTACTTTGTTCCAAAATTGATTTCATATGTTTAGCTGGTGGAAGAGTGTGGATTCTCTCTAAAGCTTACTTTGCATTTTCTTGTGCTTCTCTTAATCTGACCTCCACAATCTTCATCTATGGATCATCCACTAAGTCTGTCCAGATTTGTGTGCTTTCCTCGCAGAGTTTCGCACACTCTTCTTCTATCTTCTTAATGTTGGAAATTGTTTTCATCGCCATCCTATGTCTGCCTTCTCTCACTTTTGGTGGTGTGCCTGGCTCAACTAGCTTCTCTTAGATTACTATGACTCCAAAATGAAAATAACCCTCTGCACTTGTCCTCACGAGTTTTTATATCCTGTTGACAACTGGATAAATGTCTTCGCTCCCTAGTAAATTTCTAATCCACCTTCCTTCTATCATCAATGCATGCTTTACTTAGGTATTAATGGTAAATCCATCACTGATATTTCCCACAAATTTTCAAGTATGTCACGACCATCAGTGACACATTCCATTAATGGTTGCATCCCCTAGACAATTACTTTATTGTCTCTTTTTCATCCATCCTTGCCTTTCTTTAATGCGTGTTTAATGGCCCTAATTGTTTTTCTCCATAGTTAAGTTTTTCATGCACTTCCTTACATCGACATCAGTTTCTTTTTCCCTGAAATGCGTTGAAAAGATCTACAATGGGTCGTTAACCATTGCATGATTTCTAAGACTTGTGATTCCTGCCATACCCTATTTTATTCTGTGAGTGCCCACGTCAGATGTTTATTTGGACATTTCAAATAAGTGCATAACTCCCTCTTTCTTTGCTTCTACACTCTGGGTAAATAGTTTTCTTGCTCCACACCATTAGTATTTCCCTACCCAGGGGTCGACCACACAAAAATACTTCTTTCATTGTCCTTCATGTTCATGTTCATCCTCAAGCCTCCCATATTGTGTGGGTGGAAGTTGGCTCTGTTGCTTATATTTCCTTCTGCATTGTCTACAACCTCGCAGACATTCTATCCTTGGGAACTTCACTACATTGGTGGATTCTTGCTACACAAGTTCTCTGTTACTATCTGCTTCTCCAATATTTGGTGGTGCCATAGCTCTCTGCAACACTCTTCGGGTAACCACCTTCTTCTGTTTGAGCGCTTCCGATTCTTCTCATAATTTATCCAATTCTAGCTCCTCTAGTGAATCCGCTTCTATTTTTATAGCTACTATGAGTTTATACCGTGGCCTTCACACGCAAGAATAAAGTCTTATCCTGATGTATGATTTACATAAGTTGTCATAATAGCAGCTTATTCTCCATGTTGTGGCTAAGATATGCCATATTTTCTTAATCTTTATGTGTTTATTTGATGATGTAAATCCACCGTTTCGATGGCTCCATAATACCTATGGTCAATATTGTTTCCCTCTTTTGACATGATCGGGTGTCCTTGATGCTTTCTTCATACATGAATATAACATGTCTATTTAGATTTGGAATTCCTCCATGATATTCATAATATTCTTCATTTATGATGACATTCCTTCTGCTATGTTGACTTGATGGATGTAGTGACCTATTTTTTTTTTCCTATAATACATATTTTTTTTGCACAACTCTACTTATTTCACATTTGGTCAACCCCCTTGGTAGAGTTTCATCCGAATTTCATTCACTAATCATGTCAACACTTCACCATTGAGTGTTTCCAACTACGCAACACATATCTTTGTCATGTCTTTAATCACATATGGACCCAACCATTACATTCTAAGCTTTCCAGAGTGCTGCAAAAACTTACAGTCATACAATAAGACTAACTCTCCGATTTGGAATTTGTTTTGTTTTACATGTCAATCATGCTGATATTTCTCTTGTTCTTTCTGAACTTGCTGGTGAAATCCAGAAATAAATCTATCTTCCTTGCGTTGTAGTAATTGCGACAGGTATTCTTCTACTGCGTCAACCTTCGAAAGATCAGTGATCACTACAATTCATAGGATTTGTATGATAAATTCCATGGGAATTACTGATTCTTTCCCATACACCAGTCTGGATGTTGTTTGTCCTATCACCTTCTTGATTGTAGTCCTATATTCCCATAAGACTGCAATATACTAGATGAATAATAATATGCAGAACATAAATATTTAGCAAATAGTAATGGAACAACTATCAGGAAATGCAGGGCACTTCCACGCTAACCCTATCATAAGAGAATAAGAATTTAATCAAGAACATAAATGAAACAAGCAATCACAAAGTACATCGATATTTTATCCTGGAACCCTTAACCAGAAGAAACCAACATTTCTTTGAGCGTTCTTCTCTCTTATTCTCTTATTCAATCAAAATAAAAGGTTACATGTCTAAGGTCCACACCTAAGACAAAATCAACATCATACCCTCTTTCCTGTGCAAGAAAAAACCTATAGTCAAATTGGCTTACATATGCATGAACAACAACCTACAATTACACATGCATTAACCTGCATAAGTGCATTCTACGATTACCCTTTACAATGTTAAAACATGCATATTTATAGGTTTTACAATAGAAAAAAAACTAAATATTGGTGCCCAAAAATGGTTACAAATCCATGCATATCATTGGCTACAAATCCCCCAAATTCTGAGATTCTGCTACAATCGACTTCCATGTCAGATTACCAGTCGAGTACCAATCATCCTTCATTTGGTCTCTAGTCAGTTGTCTCACGTCTGCACTTCGACCTCTTGTCGATTGACTTTGTTGTCGATATATTCGACTTTGAATTTTCTCAGTCGACTCCCTCGACCTTCGAATTTTTGTCGACCACCTCGACCTTAGACCGTCAGTCGATCTACCTTGACTCGACTTTCACTACAAATAATATAAGAACCCTAAATTCTCCCACTTGTTGTCTTCTTTGCTAAAACAAGATATTCTTGGAATTTCATTCATAGACCCAGGGAAGTAATGCCCATTGCCTCTCTGCACTAAGATAACTTCACAACACTCATAGACTTGGTCAACGAGTTAGCTATGTTTTCCAATGTGTCTATTTTCTCCAATAGAACCTTGTTACTCTCCACCATATCTCTTACGAAATGGTATTGTACATCAATGTGCTTAGTCTTTGAAAGATAAGAAGGGATATTTTCTAGAAATATTGTGCTATGACTGTCACAACTTACCTTCATAGCTTTCTCCTCAAACACGATTCTTGGATGAAACCTTTGAATCCATACCACTTCCTTTCTTTAATGAGTGGTCTCCATGTATTCAACTTTTGTTTTTGACAAGTCTATGACCATCTGTCGCTTACTCATCCAGCTTATTTCTCCACCAAAAAACCTAAATACATATCCACTGGTCAACCTCCGTCGATCCAGATCTCCATTCCAGTCAATGTTGAAAACTACATGTACATTTACTTTACCACTGTCACCTTCAGCTTTTCCTTGGTAGCATATAGCATAATCCTTTGTGCCAGAAAAATACCTGAATACTCTCTTGAAAATTGTCCAGTGCTCCTTTCCAGGTGTCAACATGTCCTTGCTCAACACTCCCATTGCATGGGAAATGTCTGGTCGAGTGTATACCATCGCATACATTAGAATACCAACAACACTTGCATAGGAAACACATGTCATGCCCTATATTTCTTCTTGTGTCTTTGGACACTATTCAACATAAAAACCTTGCCCCTACAGGAATTGGCACCTTCAGTGGTTTGCAATCCTGCATGTTGAATCATTTCAGAACTGTTTCAATATACTTCATTTGATTCAACTAGAGCTTTCTAGTGGATTGATCTCTCTTAATCTCCATTTCAAGAATAATGTTATTTGCACCGATATCCTTCATGTCGAACTTGGAGGATAGCTACTTCTTCACCTCCTTTATTGCGTCCATGGTGTATTCAATCAGCAACATGTTATCGACATACAAAGCTACATATATGAAAATGCCCACCTTCTTCCTTGGAATATATGTAGTGATCAACTTTGCTTCTCACAAATCCAAAACTAAGTATTTAAGTGTCAAACTTTTGGTACCACATCCTTGGCGATTGATTTAGACCATAAAGGGATCTTTTGAGTTTTCACACCAACTCTTGCTTTCCCCTTAATACAAATATTTCAGGTTGTTTCATGTAGATTTGTTATTCTAGATCCCCATGTAGGAACGTTGTCTTCACATCCATCTATTCTATCTCCAGATCAAATATTGTATCCAGAGACATTATTACTCTAATGGAAGTTAGTTTTGCAACAGGGGAAAAAATATCACCTAAGTCAACTCCCTCGACTTGGGAATAACCTTTCGCTACCAATCGAGCTTTGAACTTCTCGACTTGTCCTATGGAATTCATCTTCTTCTTGAACAACCATTTATACCATTGAGATTTCTTCCACGAGGTAACTTGACTAAATCCCATGTCTCATTGTTGTACAAGGATTCCATCTCTTCGACCATGGCGGCCTTCCAGATTTTACCCTCTGCCGAGTCGACTGCCTCACCAAATGACTTGGGCTCATCATTGATGGAAGTTAGGACAAATTCAGAATGAAAGTCGGGAAAAATATACCTCTCAACTAGTTTCTTTACTCTTTTTGATCTCCTTAGCACCAGAGTTAGTTTCTCCACCTCTTCTTTAGATTCAGTCGACTCATCTAAATCATCTTCTTTTTTCCTCAGTTCAAACCGCACCGTATCGAGATTATTCTTGGTATGAACAGCTTCCTCAGGCTCGAATTTACCTATGACTTCTCTGAAGACCACATATCAACTATACACTATTCTCCTTGATGTAGGATCCCAGAGATTATATCCTTTCATCCCTTCTTTATATCCTATGAAAATACATTTGATTGCCTTCTTGTCCAACTTGCTCCTATTTTCCTTGGGAACATTCACAAATGCATCACAACCAAATATTTTGAGATGTTCCATCGAAGGATTATTACCATACCATACCTCATTTGGACTCATCTCGACTAGCGATGATAAAGGAGACATATTTACCAGATATCTTGCACTCTTGACTGCCTCTGTCCAAAATTCTTGTGCGATCCCTACACCATTGAGCATGCTCCTTTCCTTATCCATAAACATTCTGTTCATTCTTTCGAAAAATACATTTTGTTGTGGGGTATATGGTGTGGTATTTTAGCGTGCTATGCCACATTGCTTACAGAAATGATCAAATTACTTTCCACATAATTCACCAACATTGTCAGTCCTCAACACTTTAATCCTTTTCTTTGTCTAGTTTTCCACAAGAGCTTTAAACTCCTTAAATCTCTTGAAAACTTGTGATTTCTTCCTCCAGAAATATATCCATGTCTTCCTGGAAAAATCATCTATGAAGGAGATATAATATAGGGATCCACCAAGTGAAGGAACTCTAACCATTCACTATGCACCAGTTCTAGAATCCCATTTTCCCTTATTTCTTCAAATGGGAACCACACCCGACTTTATTTTTCATATATGAAATGTTCACAAAAATTGACTTCTAAATCACATTCAGGAAAACCTTCAACCATACCTTTACTTTTCATAACTCAAATTTATTTTTCTCCAATGTGTCCCATCCTCTCGTGCCATAACCTGGTCGGGTTGATCTCATCATGTCTTGTCGAGTCGGTTTGAACCGACTTGGCTCGAGTCGAGTCGAGTTGTGTTGAAATCAAGTCAAATCAAGTCGTGGTCGAGTCAATTTTAGGAGCAACGATGTTGTTTCATCTATTCAAGTCGACATTACGTAACATCTTGTATAGGGTACCAATCTGAACTCCTTTCATTAAGACCATTGCACCTCTGACCATATTGCATGAATCCTTCTAAAACTGAGTATGCACACCTGCATCATTCATATTGTTGACAGATATCACATTTCTTGCCAAACTTGGAATGTGTAGCACACCTAGAAGGGTTATTTTCCTCCCATATTGTAGTCTTAGTCGAACTCTTCCCTGTCTCACAATTCTAGTTGTCAAGTTGTCCCCCAAGAACACATCACCCCCATCATATCGTTCATACTCACAGAACCATTCTTTATGTGGTGTCATATGATAAGATGCTCCTGATTCGATCAACCAAACATATTGATTTGACTATGTGCTAGTTGATTTCAAGTACACATTACCTCCCTTATCCAAGGTCATCTTTCTCTCAGTTGATTGCTTCTCCTCGGATCTAACATTGAATTATGTTGCCTCAACGTACAATCATTTTTATAATTCCCATTGTTGTGTTGGTTTTGTCACATGGATGATAAAAAACACAACGCTTACTTGCCTAGTTAAGTCAGCTAAACAAGGCAGAGGGTTGTGAGTTGATTAGGTAACCAAATACACATGAAACAAGGAAATAAAAACAAAAAGAAAAAGAAACAAATGTTAGAAAACTTGCAAGAACTAGAACCATGAAAATGAAAATCATATAGCTACCAATGGATCAATATATTGATAGGCTATCACCGTAGAGAAAGGCAGGGACTTATGAATCCCCCCTTCCTCCTTGGGAGGGATCTTGAGTTACCTAATAGAGAGATCTTATCTTCATACAATGGAAAGTAACAATGGTGAAGAAATACAATGCCAATTCTCTCAAGAGGTGAGTGGAATGGCCCTTGCTATAGTTATTGAATGATTCAAAGAGAAAAGAGGATTCTCCAAGAAGAATTCTTGCAACATAACAATACCTTGAAGTTCTTATTTTTATAGCACACCCATGGCACATATTTATAGTGTCCATTCATGGCAAGATATAACTAGTTCATAATGTGAACAAGGGGCCTTTTAGGGCACTTCCTAGCCCTTGACCAACCTTCAAGCTAGATTTCGCTCAGATATGAGTGTCAAATCGTGTTGGGGGTCAGATTGGAAGTGGTTGAGAGGCCGACAAGATTTATAAATGTGTCGTTCATGAGAAGTGCATGGGTTTACTCATAGATAGTCGCGCATCCTGTGCATTTTGCGCACAGTGCATAGTTAGGGTTGTGTTGGCCAGCGCATTCTGCGCACAGTGCGCGCGCTTCCTTTAGTGAATTTGTGCACTTTGATTTTTGAACCAAGTATATAGTTTTATGCCTTTTTTATGGATTTGTATGTTGTATGTGTACTAATTGCTACCGGGATTGATGTATTTCTTCAACCATTGTTTTTAATGTTGCAGACGATTTTTCAATGATAACATATGCCCCATGATGTGTGAGGTTAGGAGCATACATATAGCCGAAATACATCAATGTTTCTTTTTTTGATGGTGCCATTGTGTGGAAGAGTGAAGAGAGGAACTGCAAGAGTGATCCATCAGAGGGAGAGGGAAAACTATGGGAACCAAACCTTTCTCTAGGAAGAAAAAATAAAATCTGTATACAAACAAGGCGAGAATGCCCCATGCTCGTGTCATGAAACCAAAATGTGGGACTGTAACTAAAGATGTATAATGATGTAGATAGTTGCAGCACCCTCGGGGGGGTTGATAATGGCAGATGACAGTTCTAAATTGTGAATTGGCTCTGAAGCGAGTAATGGATGACGATAAGAAGTGTTGATGACTCATAGGCATTGATGGCCTATCAAATTTAGAGGTCTTCGACTGGTATGGAAAAATTCAATGGTTGCATAGTAAGACCCACCTTAACATGAGATTTTGTTGAAGTTGAATGTTATGGGGATCAATGGAATCATAAAGAAATGATGACTCTATCTGTTTCATTCGAAACTCCTCATTGAAAAGGTAATGAGATTCAAGATATTTCCACCCTTCTAGAAACTATGTTGATGTCGACAGGATGGGAGACACGACGTCAAGAAGCAAAGGTATTTTTGAAATCCACTGAGTAATAGGTGATATCATGTACTGATGGGTAACATGGAAGAAGTCAAGACACTATGGGACTCAAGACTGCTCTTGGTTGGGGTTTTGAAGGATGATTGGAAGCAACCGAAAAAATGGATCTAGTGTCAGGGGGACAACTAGACATGGGGTTAGACTATGTTGGAGGCTAAAAAAGTGGGCAAACTCAGAGATCATGGTTACATGGATTTGGGATACTCAATGTTTGAAAATGATGTCTATATGAAAAAAAGGTGTATGCCCCAAACAACGGCGACATGGGTTTCTTTTCCAGGTAAAAGAAGGCCATCGGGGATGATGACTTAAAAAATATATGTACATGATGGAAACAAGGGCTTTATACAATTACCAAATGAATAAAGAATAATTGGGGTGGAGTATACAAATACAAAAACAGGTTCCCCGGTGAAAGATGACTTGGCCTGTTTAGGGAACAAGTTTGTGAAAGAGAACTGGTGAAGGGTGGGGGCCCCATGGGTGGGTTTGTGTATTAGGTAAATGGATGGACGACAATCTACAGATGGGAAAAATGATGGTGGATGAGATGGAGGGCTAATGGAACTGTGAGGGTGCATTCAATAGAACAAAGTGTAGGATGATATGACTTGGGAGTCCATTGGGAAGGTTAGTAGTATGATAAGAAGAAGTATGGGGTTCATTCTCGAAAGTGCAAAAAAATATTGGGACTCCCAATCCTAGGAGGTGAAAAACAACATGAGTGTCAAGTTTCCAAGGGGAACTATGAATGGGACAACTCATGTGGGGGAGACTACTATTGATTGACAATACCAAAATGTGGCAGAGGTAAAGGTACTACAGAGCTAGATGTAGGGACCCTAAAGGCAGATGTCAGTTGGTGTGACTGGGATATGCAATTGTTTACAGAGGGAGTAATTACATGCTAGTGTCAAATGTATACCTGAAGGGGATGTAAGCTTGCTTAAAAAGTACCTGCAAGAAAACCAAATACCCGATGTGAACAATATCTGATGATAAAGAACATATAACAATTATTTGATAAAACTGAAAGTGAGCATCCATACCTGAACATGGCGTGAAAAAATGCTCCTCCAGGGAGAACTGCAGATGATAACCCAGGGAATATGAATGTGTAGATGGCTGGATCAAGACCTAATGACCGAGAATAGTTCGAAAAAAAGAAGGCTCTGATCTCATGTACCGGAATGTGGAAGTTGGGAAAAAGGGCCTATATATGGATGGTGGGGAGGGTGGCCATTAATTTATGACCATAGTTACTCGAGTGTGGCGAAAAATATCACAGGTGATTTTACAGTTTCCATATGCTGGTATGGATTACAGATAGGATCTAGACATGGTGCTACCTCCTGGGGAGGACTGGGATCATAGAGGTATGTGTGTTATCTGTCCTTTTGATTTTGGTATATAGCGTTGATCATAAATGTGTATAGATGTTGACACTATATCTGGGTTGTTTTGTAGATGTTGGACCCTGGGGTCGAGAGGCTAAGGTTGTCTAGGATCCAGTAGAGGGGAGGGCTAGGCAGGAGCACCGACGAGATGATGTCAGTGCAGGACCATCGAGAGAGCCACAGGGGGATGCAGAAACCATCTTAGAGGATCTGTGCCGACAGTTCAAGCGGGTCCTACAGGGGGTTCCAGAGGGCATATGGGCCCACATCCAAGACGATGAGGTCTTGGACCAGTGTGTAGGAGTACCGACAGAGTGGCGGGCATTGATCTGTAGGGAAACACTGGTGGGGGAAGCTATGACGGGTCGGCTTCCCCCTGGAGTTGGAGTGCCCTAGATGGTAGGGTACCTCCAGCTGACATGGGACCTAGGGGGGAGCTCTAGGGGAACCATGAGTGCCGAGCTGATATGTATGGGTTTGTGGGCCCATTTTTGTATAGGGTATTTGATACATAGTTTTGTATTCATAGGGATGATGAGAATTATGAGCCTATAGGAAGATGTGTATATATATATTTTGTAAAACAATGATGACCTTTTTTATATATATAGTGGATATATTGATGATCATTCTTGTCTTTGTGTTTTTTATTTATGGTTGTGATGTATTTTGCTATCTTTGACAGATATATCATGCTATGTATATGATGTTTTTAATGTGATAAATGCCAATCCAATACTAGGTTAGCCATGTGTTCTTCTACTTGATTGAAGTTTCTTGGAATATGTGAAAATGTAATGGAATCAAAGTTGTGAGATAGGAGTCTAACTTGCAGGTATTTGCGAAAGAGGCAAGGATCATGAACACGATACACATTGTTGAGTTGTAGGAAGACGAGTTGGGAATCTAACAGAATGCTAAGGTGACGAATGTGGTGGTGACTGGCCTCAGTGAGGAGAGCAATGATAGTGTTATATTCGGCTTGGTTGTTGGTGGTCGGACCTAGGCATATGCCACTAGAATGGAGTGGCACATGTGAGGGCGTATAGAAGGACCAAGAAATAGAAGCAATATTCTGGGTCCAGCAGCTGACACCATCATCATAACCAATGTGGCAGGCTGATGGATGATGCATATGTCAAAAATAAGGGTGATAGATCAGACATGGGGAGTGGTGGCTGATGTAAAAAAGAAGACTAAAAACTCTACAAATGTGTGTAAGGGGAAACCTAAGGTAGGGGGGCTACGCTCAAGTATAAAAATTCTTCAAGTACAACCTGTTGAGGGGTTCTCTGAGGGGGGAGCCATCTATAGAGGCCAAGATGTAGGCACCTTTAGTGAGGCAAGGTTGGATGATGAAGGGGCCATGCCATAATGATTCAAATGGAGTTGTTGGTGGAGTGTTTCATTTGAGGCTATGTATTCGACGTACTTGGCTGACTGGTTGTGTTCTTGGACATCGTGTTGATGTTGAGACCAACGAATGGAATGAATCAGGGATGAATTCTTATTAACCATGCACATGACTAAAGCCATTTATGCATTGTGTAATTACTCATGAGACCAGAACTATTGAGTGTGTTGTTCAAATTGAATTTTGAGTGATGTGATTTCTTCTTGCTGAGTTTGCATTTGTTCCTGAATTTTGCCTACAATGCATTCCAAGCACTGGCAGTCACTCCTGCTATGACGCCACATATTTACACAAGGTTGATAGTGGTCTAGAGGCCAATTGAACTAGGGCTTGAGCTGATAACCAATAGTTCTTCCATGTTTGTGATTTAGGTGCATTCCTTTCCAGTGAACAAAGAGAGCCAAAGGAAAAAGGTCACGAGGGGTAAGAGCCACTAACATGATGTTGGTTAATTGAATTCTGTGCAAGTGGTTGATGGAGGGTGAGGCCATGGATGTATGTCCTAAAAATATCTAGGATGTGTGAGGATTATTGTAGGGGAAAGTGCGGAGTGCAGAGTACCAATTCTGGTGTGAGAGGGAGATGGAAATGACATGATGTAGTGTGAAGGGGAGAAAATATGAAGGGAGGAGCCAATCACAAGACATGTCAACACGTGGAGGAGAGAGGCACATGGAGGGATCATGAAATTGTCCAAGGGAAGGATGTGCACGCAATAGAATGTTCAAGGGGAGTGACTGGAACGGTGCATTTTTCTTAGGGAATAGGAAAATAGCTAATTGAGGAATTTTTCCTTAGCTACCTGATAGAAAATGATTTTGCTTCTTTAGCGAGAGAGTTGGATATGGCGTTTTGAGATCTATACATGTGGTAATAACAAACTTTTTCAAATTTTTGTTCCATGTCTTTGACTTGGAGTAGAGTTCTGGAAATATTGGGATGCGTGCTCTTGAGAGTTTGACAAAGTCCCCTTATGATCATATCAAAGTTGCCGATAACTGTGAGCCTTGAATATATATTCACCGGAATAAGGTGAAGCCCCATGAATACTGTAAGGACCTTTGTGTGGTTATTAGTATCTTTCCCTAATCCCCAAATGAAATCCATAACCTTGTTTTCTTCGGAGTCGAAGACAACTCCCCCCATGACTGCCACCCCTAGGTCTATGGAATGTTATTATACCTACCTTCAACAATTTATATAATGATTGGTCATAAGTTAATGATCATTCACTTTAACCATTTTTTTCTAAATTTCTAAAGTTTTGATAATGTTCCATAGAAATTATATATTAAATTGAATTTTTGGAAAACAAAACAATAATGTTGAAATTTTGAAATTGATTATTTATAATGTCTTATTGGTGGAAACAGTCAATGTGACTAATTTCCTCTTGATGCCACAATTTAAAAAAAATTAATAAAAAAATATATAAAAAAAAAACTTAAAATTAAAATTGACACATATACTAACTTGACCTCATCCTTCATTGCTCCATATCCATATTTGTGTACATCACTACTCAGGTTCCGTGTCATGCCACTAATTATTTGCAGAATCCATATCCATAATGACCTTCCATGTCAAGGAGATGCAACTCTTCATCTCAATTAATTGGAGATAGATCTCAAGGATTGTATAAGATTACATAGATATAAAGGCCCATGCCTACTAGGCAACACTACCACCACGTAGTCATTCTTCATATCTCAAGGTCGACCCTCAATAATTGCAGAGCAATATGAAAGAGTCTCCCTCAAATGCGACCAACTCGGACCCTTTTCCGTGGGAAGATATTATATATTAATTTGGACATTTTGTCTCCCTCTTTATGGGTTTTAATTTCAATCCCTTTTTCAACTTGAGTCTGAGTTAGAGACTTGAGTCTGTGTCTATAAATTGATCCAGTTTACATATACTCTTCCCTTTCATTAACTGATGAACTTGGGAATCAAAAGTAACTGGTTGATATAGTATGTAAATATCTTTGTAAATGCCGAAGCAATCTTTTTGTAAACAAAGATTGGAGGTCGGTCCTACATGTTGGTATCAGAGCCAAGGAATTCAATCTTCAAGCTTATGTTAATTTGTAAGAGCTTGTTCACTCAATTAAATATTTGCATGATGTAATATTTATGCAACATCTCTGCGCTTTTCTATTAATTTTTTTTGTCATTTTTCTATTTATCTACATGAATGTTATTTGTAGTAAATGATGAGAAAATAGTTAAAATCTAGTGGGATGTGAGGAAAATTTTAGGCCTTTAAATTCGAGGATTGGTGTATGTGACCATAGGCCATTCCCTGTTATTCTAGTTATTTTCTCTATGTTAAACACATTTACTAGATGGATCCTTCATTGGATACATTCGACTTCACATAAATCTCTACTA
>JZKD02S0095684.1:221062-241097 GCA_000966675.3 Picea glauca | reverse complement strand
AGAGAGAGAGAGAGAGAGAGAGAGAGAGAGAGAGAGACATCTTTAGGAGAGAACTTTCTGTATTTGCTTGAGTTATCTCTTGGCATTGTATTGGCTATCTATAATAAGGAAGTTTTGCTGGGTTTTCTTCCCCTAGAGGGTTTCCCAGGATAAATACCGTGTCTCTTGTGATTGTGTATTTCTCAGTGATCTTGTATTATGCTATTGTTATCTATTGAAATGCAAAGAACTATAATAATGGATTAAACATTAACAATAACTACCTTGCTCACATATGGTAAGAATTTGTAGTTGATGTGAGCTAGCCTTCTATTCCAATGTTCACAAGGACTTTCAATAGAATGAGTCAAGGCTACATCTGAGTGACCCTTTAACTTCTACAAAACAACTTCTTTTATTCCAATAACAACTACATATTCTATAGTTTTTCCTTTAGACCACATAAGAACTTCACCATCTACGAATGCAACCTTGAAGCCTTTCTTATCTAGAGAATAAATAGAAAGTAAGTTATTTTTCAAACCTGGTACATAGATTACATCCTTCATTCTCATTGGAGTTCCTGAATCAAGTTTGTAGGTGGCTTCTCCCAATCCTTTGATTAGGTATTGATAATAATCTCCAAGTGAAAATTTCTGGGAGGATTTTTTCTCCACAAGACTGGAGAGAGCGTTTTTTTGACCTATCATGTGTTTAGAGGAACCACTATATATGAGCCAAGTATCCTTTCCAAGTGTCATAGATCCTAAGAGAGCGGAAAACAAAACATATTATTCAATCTCTTCTTTAGCTAACTTTTTGGGTGGCTTATCATCTTCAACTGCATAGGCATGACATATTTTGTTATTTCTCCTCTTGTATTATTTCCTTTTGGCAGGAAAATTCTTAGCAATGTGTCCCATCTTATCACAATGATAACATTGGTAGGAGGATACATATTTTTTCCTTCTTTGACCTTTATGATATTTTTGGAATCTCTTTGGAGAGTGAGACTCTTTATGAAAATGAGACTCCTTTTGAAAATGAGACTTTCCCTTTCCACCCTTAGGATGAGTATTTAGGGCTTGGTATTCATCTCTTAATAGAACGACTTCTTGGTTAGCCACTCTTGCTTCTTCTTGAACACATTCTTCCCATAAACTGTCAAATTGGAGTTTCTCTTTTCTTGCACAAATAGTTTGGATGAAGGCATCCTAAGTTCTTGTGAGACCATTAATTGTTGTCATCACATGTTCATCTTCATCTAACTTGTCTCCAATTTCCTCTAACTGTTCCTTAAAATGAGAAACCCTAGATAAATAGTCTTGAATTGTTTTTTCTTTTTGCATTCTTGTATTCTTGAGTTGGGTTCTCAAGTTCATCTTCTTGTTGATGTTCCTTCCTTCATACATTCTGGTTAGGGAATAAAACACATATTTTTGGAGTATTCTTAGAAGGCACATGAGGGATCAAGTGGTATTTAATAGAATCTTCAATTATTCTTTTATCCCTAATCATATATTTCTTGTACTTCTCTTTGGCTTCATCTTCTTCGGGCTCCGGTACATTTTATTTTATGATTTTTTCAAGTTCATTCCCTTCAATAATGAGCCCAATTTTGTAATTCCAGGCACGACAATTTTCCACACCTTCTAAATTGTCAACAAGCTTGGTGCTTGCAGAAATCTTGATCTGGAGCTAAGAAAATGACTAGAAAATGAAAGTGCTCAAAAAATGAAACTGAACTTACTAGGAGATGCGTTGGAATGAGGTGAGTTTGCTGGAGCGAACCATTTCTGAAAATTCCAAGTTTTACCGCTTGAAACTTGACCTGCATAATTATGGACTGGTGCTTTTGGTACTAGTTTTGGTTTCTTGGTTTACTGGTACCAGTCAAAACTAGGGTTTGAATTTCTAGAGAATCCAGCCATTGAAAAGGTTCGCTCAAGCTGCCAAAATATGCACTAGGGAAAGGTGCACTTCCCAAGGTGCTCTTTGGTCAAAAATTTATCTTCAGTAAAAATCCCTAATTTCCTTGTATGACAACATAAATGTCAAGACACCTAGAGAAATATGTCTATTTAGTCTTTCTATGATACCATGTTAATTTTTTACTCTTTTTATTAGGTTATTTCAAAATTTCATGAGCATTCAATGCATTTCCAAAACAACAGTATAAAGATGATCACTAAAAGAAACACAATCACAAGGTACACAACATGATTTTATCCTAGGAAGCCCTCACGGGGAAGACAACCCAACAAAACTTCCTCAATAATAGATTGCCAGTACAATACCAAGACAAAGACCAAAACACCAAATATAGACCAAGAACAAGCATGCACCTCTCTTCTCCTTCGTTAGAATTCTTCCTACAACTGCAACTGTCTTCAAGATATGTCAACTAGATGAGTGAGTGAATGTGTTCAAATGATACACCACCCTCACATATAAATACAAGTTGTGAGGTGCCACTAGGGTTGTGATTATTCATTTGGTGGTTCAGACTCTTATCACTGAAAAATCGTCCGCAACATTCCACAAAATGGTTGAAGAAATACATCAATTCCAACAGCAATTAGCCCACCTACAACACCAAAATCCATAAAAAAGGCTAAAAAATATATACTTGGTTTAAAAATCAAAGTGTGCAAATTCACTAAGGGAAGCGCGTGTACAGTGTGTAGAATGCACAAGATAACACAACCCTCGATGTGCACTGTGCACAAGCTACACAACTGTCTACAAGAAAATCCACACACTTCTCATGAACGATGCATTTATTAATCTTTTCGGCCTTTCACCCACTTCTAGTCCGATCCCCAATACGATTTGACACTTAGATATGAGCGAAATCTAGCTTGGAGGTTGGTCAAGGGATAAGAAGTGCCCTAAAAGGTCCCTTGTTCACACTATGAACCAGTTGTATCTTGCCATGAATGGACACTATAAATATGTGCAATGGGTGTGCTAGAAAAATAAGAACTTCATGGTATTGTTATGTTACAAGAATTTTTCTTGTAGAATCCTCTTTTCTCTTTGAATCATTCAAGAACTATAGCAAGGTCCATTCCACTCACCTCTTGAGAGGATTGGAATTTTATTTATTCGCCATTGTCACTTGTCATTGCATGAAGAGAAGAGCTCTCTATTAGGGAACTCAAGAGTCCTCCCAAGGAGGAAGAGGGGATTCGTAAGTCCCTGCCTTTCTCTATAGTGTTATCCTATCAATATATTGATCCATTGGTAGGTATATGATGGTCATTTTTTGCTTTTCATGGTTCTAGTTCTCACAAGCTTCTCTAACATTTATTTATTTTTCTTTTTAGTTTCATTTCCTTGTTTCCTATGTATTTGGTTATCTAATCAACTCACAAATCCTTTGTCTTGTTTAGCTGACTTTACTAAGCAGGTAAGTGTTGTGTTTTTTCTCACCCATGTGACAAAACCAACACAATAGATTGGCGACCATATTGGGGATCAGTATCGAATTCTACCTTATTTAAGTCTTGAGAGCACTTCTTTCTAATTGTTTTGATATGCAGGTACCAAAACCGACCTAATCTATCCTTCCAAAGTCAAAATTCAGAGCCAAGGCAAGATAATTTCACTTGGAAATTTATTTCCTGATGTGTGACAGGAAGTGCACAACTTTTAAGGCACAGACACACACACTCTGCGTGTGACAAACTTCATTACTCTGCGCGCCTGTCAGAATTGCAGCCCACACATATGTTCATTTTTTACAAATTGTAAGGGTCTTGATGAGTGGTTTGAGGGCCCCTAGCCTTCATATTTTAATTTCCTGCACTTTTTAAAGAAACCACACTTCACTTAGAGTCCTTTTCTCACAAGAAAGGTTAGCTAACATAAGCACATATGGGTAAAAAGAATCAATATTCTTCTCTTTGCTTTTTTTCCACATGGATGGCTCATTTGGAATTTGAAATTTTGATTTGAAGTTATTGATTTTTCAAACACAATCAATTAATTTGGGACTAGAAATCAATTTTAACCCTCAAGTATGCTCTTCCCCCGCACCCTAGTGTGATGATGGGAATAAAAAAATGTGGTTGAAAGGAAATTTCATCTCCCTTAAAAAAACATTAGGAGAGGACAGAGCCCGTACATCTCCCTAGGGTACCTCTTACTTTTGGAAATCATCTTAAAGCTTTGTAAGGACCCATACATGCCCACATGTTTGAAATATTAGGATAGTTTCTAAAAGATTTTTTAGTTTAGACAAGACTCTAGGAAAGTTTAAAAGATCAAGTAACGAGCCCATACATGCCCACATGTTTGCAATCCTAGGATAATTTCAAAAGATTTCTTAGTTTAGACAACATTCTAGAGAGTTTAAAGGATTTGTAAGGACCCATATGTCCACATTGCTAGTTCTTTAGGGATTTAAATATTCCACAAGGTTGTATCGAAGAAACATAGAAGCTATGTAAGAAGATTTATAAGGACCACAGGAAGTCCAGATGTTGTAATCTCACACTTAAATTATTAAAATATTATACACACTTTTCACTTTCTTGCACATAAATACACTCATCACACACATAATTTCTATTAGAATAGTGGAGGTCGAAGTAAGATTTTTTTTAAGTACCTGTTATCCCCTAGCCTAGGGATAACTAAGGAGATTATGTCTCGAGGCCCACAGGTCCTAGACATGGAGTACCGAGAGGCATATTGAATTGAGCCTGGACCTGGATGGCCCATCTTTCTTCTTCAACACCTCCACCTTGTCAACAACAACAACATACATATTGTTAGCGCCGCCATTTTTCTTTCCATTTAGAGTCGGTTTTCAGTCAAGTAATGGCCCATGTGTCCAAACATGTGAAGTCAGGTACATAGAAATGAAAGGGTCAAAGTCAGCAAGTGGCCGGTTGGCCCTTGGAAACAGGAAGGGATGTCAGAGTAAAAAACATGCGTAAATGGTAAGGGCATGTCATTTCCAGAAGGTCGGGTACCATCAAAATTAGTCTCTACGTGCCCCAGGTCGAGTCAGTTGTTTAATGAAAGTCACGTCGGTAAAATATGTGACTATTATCAGTTTATCATGAAGGCTGAAGGAATGAAAAATCACGACGGTCGCATTAGATATGCCCTGAAAACCTTATCACCTATACTTTGCACATAGGGAGGTGTTACAGAAGATCCGCGATTCAAATTTGAACATCCAGTCGCCATGATTTCAGTGCCTTTCGACACGTTTCCCATTTTCACCCAATCAGTTATAAATCCCAGAGGTTTTTCACCTAGGACATTCACGAATTCAGATTCAGGCCTTGTCTGTGATTTTTCCCACAGGTCAAGGTCAATCGAATTCCCCATCTTGGGCATCCGCTCGATACACTGCACGCAGGACAATTACCGGTCACACTACGGTGACCCCTCAGAACATGAAGAAGTGTACACATAGTTTCAGGATTTCCAGACCCGAGCTCGAGAGCGATTGGGATTCATTTTTGCTCAGAACGTTTTTCCCCAAAGGTGAAAGGGAGATTTTTCTTTCACTTACAGGAACGACGAAACCACACCGCTCAGGACTTGAAAAGGGAGAAATTGCGCAGGAAGGAAAGATGGTGGAAATATTGTCTCCTCAGCAGCGGTTACCTCAGAGAAGAGGAAGACCAAATAAGAACAAGGAAGTTGTGGAAAGTAAACTTTCAGATGAGCCACGTGCATAATCGATCACTGAAAAACTACTCATGCGCGTCATCCACCTAGAGCATTTGAAAGGTACTAGATGAGAAAGTAGGAGCAAGATGACGAGGATGGATTCCTCGAGCTCAAATGATCAAGAGACAACTCAATAGATGAAGCAAGAAAATCTAGCCATCACAGAACTATACCAAGAAAACAGGAAACTGAGGCAACAACTGGCGACGAAGATCATAGAAGCATCAACAACACAAGGTCGCGAGGGGAATGCGACGTGGCTAAAAAGACAACTCTGGAAGGCACAGGACATGATTGCATAGATGTGTGAAGAAAAATGGTTGTCATAAGGGAGGAATTCCAGACACCCCAGGGAATGTGAAGCGATCGAAGAGATAGCCCACACAGCTCTCGCCAGCGAGCAGAAAAAACAAGACTAGTCAAGTTCTTTCTTATATTTGAAAACATAAGACAAATCTCATAAATTTTGAAGGGAATGTCGCCCAAGGTGTTTTACCATTTTAGTAATGGCCGTGACTGTCTACATCCACTTTTCGCACACACTTCCCCCCAACAGATGAACACGCGACAGAAGGTCAAAGCCGTTACAACAAACAACGAGACTATGGAAAACGTCTGCCTACCCAGATACCTGATCAACAAACCAAACCCGCATGGCGGATTATAACAATTTTGATGTAGTCAGATGGATCTTTATCTATTTTTGGAAAAACTCATATGAAGAGTTTTGTAATGAAGAACAATCAGTTCCTTAGTATGTAGAGATAGAAGTTAGAAGAATAGGGTAGCCCAAGTGACACCCTCGTTTATATATTTTATCTTTTCGATGTAAGCCAGGTTGGTTGGAAAATTTAGTATAGACCATATCTATTGCATGTAATTTGAGTTCAATCGAAGCTTAATGCAAAAAGTCCTGCAACTTTGATGAAAATATTCTAATTGTAGTAGTTGGATGTATTGTTTTCCCTTCCTTGCGTATGTTCTTCCTGTTATCTTTTTCCATATATTTTTCTGTCTATTTCAGAATGAATTTTTGAACCTGTGGATTCGCTGCACAACTCCCCTTGTTCGCGCCACTTAGACAAAACTTTTTCTTCTAAAATTTAACTTCGAATTCACCTTCAATGGTGCTCCGAGTTACTTCCTGTATTTTCTTCCTGCCACATTACGAATTTACATTGAATACTGTTTCTCGCTTAGCCTTATCCTCTCAAGTTTAGTCACCGATTCATTTGTTGTTGTCATTTTCTCGAATTGACTCCATAGCCCAAATATTACTTTCTTGTGACAATATAACCAAATCCCATTATATCAAAGGTGTTAAATCTAGCCATTGTTTTAAGAGTGATATCATGCACAGAGATTGCGCCTCTCGAGAGATCCCTCTCCATATCTAAAAGGATAGTTTCGGGTCTCAAAGTTGGTCAAAAAATTTACCTTCGTCATCTGTCTATCAACCGAACAGATTTACAGAGTGCTAATATTCTGGTGCCGTTGCCGGGGAAGAAATTGAATAGATTTTCCCTGGGAGAATGACTATCGTTGTAGTTTGACCCCTGAGGGTAACAGAGGGACAAACATCCGTACCGGCTGAAACCTTTACCCTGGTGACTCCAATAAAAAAAACTAGTAGCATAAATTAGTGTAGTTCAGGAACCCTAGCTCCGAAGACGATCTATACCAGAGAAAATCCTAACCCAAACCCTACGAAGCCTGTGTATGACCCTGAAAAGATTCTGCACAATACTAGAGAGAAACCGCCAGACCCATTCTATTTCCTGGATAGAATCCTATCCTTTCCTAAATACGACGTGCAAAGAATTGACGACCTAGAGTTTGATGAGTTATTCGAGCAAACCCTGTTTAGGTCTAAGTCAGAAACCATATTGGATGAGATAGTTTTCAACTAGAAGATATGCCACGCCCTAGTGTTTAATAACATACCTTGAGTCCCAAGCCCTGCTAGACCCATGGCCGCTAGATTCACCCCCCTCATTATGCCCACCCAACTTCATGATTTGCCCAAAAATTACAGTCAGAGGATCAAGCTTTACGATGCTGAAGGGGAAATTTTAGCCCAGAAACATTTGGATTGGTTCAACGACTTCGTCGACCTAGATGAAGTAGATTATGCAGACATGAAAATGAGGTTATTCATGCAGATCCTTTAAGGGGAGGTGAGGAAATGGTTCAAATCCCTCCCGCCCACAAGCATTCGGGACTTTGCCGTGTTCGAGATGTCTTTCATTAATAAATGGGGAGACAAGAAAACCCTTTTTCAACTGTTAATGTAGTACAATAATATGAAGAAGGTGTAGGATGAGACAGTGCAAGAATTATCTTCCTGTTTCATGAAGGTGTATAACTCATTCCTGCAGAAGTCAAGCCACCCCTCGGGGCTGTGCAGTTGCAGTACATCGATTCCTTTGACAACGATTTCGCCTTGCTGTTGAGAGAGAGAAGATCAAAAAATCTAGACACAATAATGAGTAACACTATCAAGGTCGAAGTAAGGATGATGGCATCTGGGAAGATCAAACAAAGATTCAACAGAGGTGATAAGAAACCCCAAGGATATGCGTAGCCATCGACATCTAGGTCCTCGGACGACAAGTTCGATTTGATGATGAAAACAATGGAGAAGCTGATGGAGAGAATGTCCATGGGGAAAAAACCTACTACCCAAGAACACAACGAACCCCAACACAAAAATCAAAACCTTAGGAGGGTCAAGTTCCTCAGATCAGACAGAGAGAACAAAGGGAGTAGAGAGACCAAGGTGACCAAAAGACAAGACCTCTGTTCCAAAACAACTATGCAGATGAAGAATTTGATCAGTTGTTCGAAGACCAAATGCATTGTTGCGATGACAAGAACTCGTGTGTGTTTTTGACAAAGAGAGAACATGATCAGTACATGAGAAGAAATGACGATGTTATGCTAGAGACAGATGATGCCTGGATTGGGGAAATTGACGATGCGATGTCCTGGGAGACGGAAGAGTTCAGAAAGGGTTATTAGAACGCTATCATGCAGTTCCAAAGAAACTATAACCTTAGGAATAAGGAAGCATCCACCAAGCCTCAGTAAAATAATCCCATAAGGAAACCTCCGACAGATACCCCTTCCACAAGATGACTAAGGATGGACAACGTGACCAAGGATGCGAGAGAGAAGGCGAAGTCGAAGGAGGAGACCCCGAAGAAAAATATAGAAGCAAGCCGAGAAGCGAGTGGAAAAGAGGTAGAGAAAGTGTACCCTACTTTTAATTTCGAGCATGAAATGGCTAAAATCAAAATCTTTGTCCCATTCAACGAGCTTATCATAAAGGGAGAGTAGCGAGAGAAAATTATTAAAATGTTGAAAATGGGAGGGACCCCTGATACTTTGAATGTCCAAGATTATCACCCCTCTATTCTATTTGTTCTGCATGTTGAGGAGACAAGTGATATTGAGGATGTACCCCCATTCTACGTCAGTCTAAAGGTGCATGACATGAACCTGCACAAGGCCATTTTGGATTCTGATGCATCACACAACCTCATGCCAAAGGTGATCATGGATGAACTGGGGTTGGATATCACTAGGCCCTACAAAGACCTTTTCTCTTTTGATTTGAGGAAAGTCAAGTTCTTGGGTCTCATCAAGGATTTAGTCATGTTATTGGCCCAAATTCCTTCAAAGAACATGGTTATGGAAGTGGTCATGGTGGACATCCCTCCTAAGTTTGGCATGCTGCTGTCCAGATCATGGGTTGCGAAGTTAAAGGGGACCCTACATATGGACATGTCATACGCCACCATTTTGATCTTTGGTCAGGATAGGCGGTTGTATAGAGAGGGGCTGCTGAAGTACATGGTGAGAAGCAAGACATAGCCAAACAACCACCCCACATAGTCCATCGACACTAAAGTTGGTTCTTCCATATTCTACAATGACTTGAGTTTTGAAGAGGAAGAGTTGACAGCCACCATGACAACTGACGAGGAAACTATGTGGGAAACAACAGAGTGTGCCGACCCGAAATACCACGTGAAAAATGGGGTGTGGAACATGAGTTTTGATGGCACGGTCAACAAAGAAGGGGTTGGGGACGACGTATGGGTAAGCCCCCGTAAAGTGGGAAAAAAGTTGTGCTCTTACAAGCTCACATTCGAATTCACAAACAACATGGCCGAGTATGAACACTGATTCTAGGCCTGAAGGTGTTGAAAGAATTAGGCGCAAAGAGGATATGTGTGCGCGAAGACTCTGAACTAGTCATAAACCAGGTTAAAGGGATATATCAAACAAAGCACCCCAGGTTGTGGGCGTACAGGAACTTAGCACTGGACCTCCTTGAGGAATTTTTAGAGTACGACATATCTTCTATCCCAAGGGAGAAAAATTAGATCACATATGCATTGGCCACCTTCGCCTCGGTTTTCAAAATCGTTATCTTCCCAAATGAGAATTATGAGATCCAAGTCAAACACAGGCTGACAGTGCCTGATAATATCAAATACTGGCAGGTGTTTGAGGATGACAAACAAGTAGAGATATTTCTTTAGATGAGCGACGAGTTCGCTAACATAAACATTGATGAAGAATACTGTTGCGATGAATATGGGAGTGTGGATGTGTGCAGTAATGACGACCCTTTCCATAACCAAATCGTAGGAAGGGACATAATACAATTGAATAATAATATCATTTCGGAGGGGTTCGTGCTGCTGAAAAAGATGTCTGATGAAAATGACATGGCCAAAAATCCCAAGATTAGTACAAGTGAAGAGGACATGGAGGACTCTAACATCGGAACCGAGAAGAACCCAAAAATGATAAAATTATCGAAAACGCTCAGTCCAGAGGTCAGGCGAGACTACGTCAAGCTCATGAAGGAATTCTTTGATGTTTTCGCATGGAGCTACGACAATTTGAAGGTGTATGACACCAAATTAATTCATCATGTCATCCCTCTCAAAGAAGATCATAATTCATTCAAACAGAAGCTGCATCGGATAAATCCCCTATTACTATCACTGATCGAGAAAGAGGTAAATAAACTTTTCGATGCTAAGATTATTGTTTCTTTGCGGTTCTCTAAATGGGTAGCTAATCTAGTGCCTGTGAGAAATAAGAGTGGCGAGATAAGATTGAGTGTAGACTTCCGACATTTAAACAAGATGTCCCTAAAGGACCACTATTCTCTTCCCACAATGGACTACATCCTTCATCCAGGTGGATATCGGTGGCTACCCACCTTTTCCAGCTGGCTCAAAACAACTTTCTAGCAATTTTGATAATTTACTATTTTTAGCAGTTTTTTGGGTCCTGAACTTCCAGATCCCTTCAAAGACGAGGTATTGTGTGATGTTGCTCCTCTTGAAGTTTGTGATGTTATTTTTGGCCAACATTATTTATGGAAACGTCATGCTGTATATGAGTCTATGCCTCGTAGTGTTATTATTACTTTGAACAGGAAATTGTACAGGATACTCGAGGTTGTCCCACCTAGTACTATTTCCTTGATCTCTGCTAAACAATGCAGGAAGGTCATCTCTCAGAGGAGGAAGTTTGTCTTCTTCGTGATTCACTCTCATAATGAGAGAAAAATCACAGCCACATCCAGGGTCTCTGTGGACGACCTCTCCACACAGCAGAAGCAAGTAGATAAGGTCATGGAAGAATACTCAGATATCTTCTCCTCACCTACCGGGGTACCTCTGCATTGCCAGGTCAAGCACCCCATCGATCTGACCCCCGACGCACCACTACCCAATGGGCTAGTCTATCGCCACTCTCTTTTAGAGAATGAGGATATCAAGCGACAGATCCAAGAATTGCTCCACAAGGGGCACATCCATCCTAGCTCATCACCTTGAGGGAGCCCAATCGTGCTGGTACAGAAGAAAGATGGAACCAGGCGACTTTGCATTGATTATCGGGCTCTGAATAAAATCATAGTAAAAAACCAGTACCTGATTCCCCGAATCGACAACCTCCTTGATGAACTCATGGGGGCCAAATACTTTAGTAAGATTGATTTGAAGTCTGGCTACCACCAGGTCCTGATAGAACAGAGAGATGTATGGAAGACCACCTTCAAGTCAAAGGAAGGCCTTTTTGAATGGTTTGTCATGCCCTTTGGTCTGAAAAATGCTCCAGCCACTTTCATGAGGATGATAGATGATATCTTGTGACCATTCAATAATACTTTTGTAGTGGTGTATCTTGATGACATTCTCATTTACAACAAGACTTGGGCCGAACACTTGCTGCATATTCAGCAGGTTCTGCACACCCTGTGGCAGCACAAGCTATACGCCAACTTGGAAAAATGATCCTTCGGCATGGACAGGGTACATTACCTAGGCTACATCATTGATAAACATGGTGTACATGTGCATCTGGCCAAGATCCAATTCATCCGTGACTGGCCAGCCCCAACCACACTCACTGAGCTTTGGAGCTTCTTGGGCCTTGCCAATTTCTACCGCAGGTTTGTGTTGGGAATCTCCCATATTGCATGGGCCCTTAGCCAAATAACCAGGGGTGGTGGTAAGGAAAAATTTGCATGGGGCCGGCCCCAACAAAAAGCGTTCGATGATTTGAAGTAGCGCTTGTGCTCAGCCCCAGTACTTTCATTACCAGACCTGCAACAATCCTTTGAGATTGAGATTGATGCTTCAGACTATGCTGTGGGTTCCATTCTCACACAACACGGCCACCTCGTGGCCTATCATAGTGCGACACTATCAGATGTCGTCTGTAAGTACCCTACTTACGACAAATAAATGTACTCCATTGTGCAAGCCTGTCGCCAGTGGAGACATTACATTCTTGGGAGGGAGACAGTCATCCACATTGTTCATAAGCCATTGTAGTTCATGCAGACACAAGGAAAATTGTAGAATGACCGCCATCAAAAGTGGTCCACATACTTGCAACAATTCCACCTCAACATCAATTATAAAATAGGAAGCACCAACTGCATCACTGATTTCCTAAGTAGACCACCAGTTGTGACACTCACCACAGTGCTAGACTCATGCGACCATGAGACCTCTGGATGGCCCCAACTCTATGAGACAGACCCATACTTCGCCACCACCTACCAAATGTTGGGTGCAAAGGCAGTTGTCGATAATTTCCATCTTCAAGATGGATTGTTGTGTCGTCTGGGCCATATATGTGTTCCCTCAAGTGAGCGAGCGAAGCTGATATGGGAAGCCAACTACAACCGGGTGGCAGGACACTTCGGTGTCAAAAAGACAGTGGCGATGCTACAAAAACATTTCTACTGGTCGAAACTTCTACAGGAGGTCAACAAGTATATCAGGTCTTGCACTACCTGTGCTATTTCCAAACCAACCACTAAGAAAAAGGGCCTATACACCCCTCTTCCTACTCCTAACAGACCATGGGAATCCATCTCAATGGACTACATGTTGGGCCTCCCCTCCACCAAGCGGGGAAATGACTGTGTTTTTGTGGTTGTCGATCACTTTTCTAAGATGGCGATTATGGTTGCTTGCAAGAAGAGCATCACAGTAGAAGCCACTGCCAAGATATTCTTTGATCGAGTCTGGGTACATTTTGGAATCCCACAAACCATTGTCTCAGATCAGGACAGTTGTTTTCTCAGCACATTCTGGTCGAGCCTCGGGTCACTTCTGGACACCAAGCTCACCAAAAACACGACCTTCCACCCCCAGACAGATGGCCAAATCGAGGTCGTAAATCGAATGATCGTGCATATCCTTCACATGTATAATTCCAAGAACCCTCGTACATGGGATGAGAGTCTTCCATATGTCCAAAATAGCTACAACCGATCCCTGCATAACTCAACCGACCACATCCCCTTTCAGGTGGGGTTGGGATTCCAACCATTGGGTCGCATAGATGTTTCACTTTCCCTTGCGGTCACCTCGATCGAATCCTCTCCTACTCCAACTGAGGCTGACAAAGCCACCTAGTTCATTGAGAGGATCCAACACATCTACCAACAGGTTCAGGATATCCTACATAAGTCCAATGACAAGTACAAGAAACGCCATGATCAACGTCGGGTTCCATATAAGTTTCAGGTGGGCGACAAAGTTTGGCTGCACTTGCAGAAAGAATGCCTTACATGACGCTATCAGAAGCTTCACCCACTCTGTTATGGGATGTATAGCATCACCAAGGCTATGGGGGATAATTCTTTTGTGCTCAACATTCCTCCTTTCCTTGGCCTGCACCCAGTGTTCAATGTGGACCTCCTTCGGTCTTATATCCCACCATTATTGGACACCTCGGACGTAGAAGAATAGCTGACACCAACAAAGCTCAACCCATAATGCATACAACAGGAATCCATTGATCAGATTGTGGACACACATATCAAGGGCACTTGACAAGAAAGGATCCAGCTTTATCGAGTCGTCAAAGTAGGGCAACTCCTGCACCAAGACAAGTGGCTCACCCAGGGCCAAATTCAGCAGAAATTTCCTCATCTGATGGGGGAAATCAACGCGATGGAGACCATTTCTTCCTAAGGATGGAGAATTGATCCAAGTGGATATCGGTGGCCACCCACCTTTTCCATCTGGCTCAAAACAACTTTCTAGCAATTTTGATAATTTACTATTTTTAGTAGTTTTTGGGGTCCTGAACTTTCGAAGCTGTTTTGAGGCCCTAAACGATGTTTTTTGGGGTATGTTGCGATAGAAAAATATCGTAATGAGATTTTGTGTAAATTTTGTAGTCCTCAAATAGATATTTCCAATGGGCTATCATACGCCTAAAACATAGATCGTATGCAAAAGTTACGACCCCGAGAAGTTGATGTACTGACTTACCCAAACGGGGCCCACATGACTTTTGGCGCTTCATCTCCTAGGGTTAGGTTTTTGGATGTTTAGGGTTTTTGAAACTCCTGTTTATTGTAAAAATGTTTTGAGAGCCTCATTGTAATCATCTTCTTGCGAATGAGCGCAACTGTCACATCTCTTCTCAGAGATAAGCCACCACCATTCCAACAAGCTTGTTTTCTGTTGCATTTTACAGTTTCAGCTTATTTTCTTATTGAATAGAAAGCCAGTTTTACTGTATATTTGTTATTCTATGTTAAGAATTTGGTAATAATCTATAGTCATTTCGTTCTGCTCATAAAATCTGGATTAATCCTACAAAAGGTGGTGGGGTCGAAGAAGATGTCCATGCTGGATGGTTTTTCAGGGTATAATTAGATCATGGTCCACCCAGACGACAGAGAAAAAACAACTTTCACAACTCCATGGGGGATGTTCATGTACGCCAAGATGCCTTTTGGCCTGATGAACGCTTGAGCCACTTTCCAAAGGGCAATGGACATCGTGTTTGCTGACAAAAAGGATAGGTTCAATGTGATCTATCTGGACAACATCATGGTGTACTCTGCCTTCGATGAACAACACCTTGAGCACTTGAAGAAAGTTTTCCAGAAGTGCAGGAAGTTAGACATATCGCTAAATACTAAGAAATCACATTTTGAGGTGGAAGAAGGGAAGTTGTTGGGACATATTATGTCAAGGGAAGGCATCAAGATAGACCCTAGTAGGGTGGAAGGAATCTTGAAGATCGACACTCCGTGCAGTAAAAAAGTAGTGCAATCCTTCTTGGGAAAATTAATCTTCTTGAGGAGATTTATCCCAAATATGGCAGAGATTATAAAGCATATCACCTGCATGGTCAAGAAGTGAAATGAGATTAAATGGAACCCAAAATCCAACAAATCGTTTGAATATATCAAGGTGGCATTAACTAAAGCACATGTGCTATCTAGTCCATATTTCACGAAGGATTTCATCTCGTTTTCATTCGCCTTAGAGCATGTGATTTCCAGTGTGCTACTGCAGAAAGATGAAAAAGACTTCGAGAAGCCTATAGCCTATTTCAACAAGACACTACGGTACGCTACACTAAGGTATTATATCATGAAAAAACAAGCGTATGCTTTTAGTGAAGGCTGAAAAGACCCCAGGGAAATGTTGTTGAGTTGTTTGCTGGAGAACGATGCGAAGCAAGCCGCGAAAGAATATCACAAAGGAGATTGCAGGGGAAACCATTACTAGAAAACCATCGTGCACAAAATGCTAAGGGTGGGCTACTATTGGCCTACCATCTTCGCAGGCATGTACAAAGAAGTCTCCAGCTGTCACAAGTGTCAGATTTTCGACGGGAGAAGGAAGTTGCAACCCTGCCACTAAAGTCGATCTAAATCGAGGCACCATTCATGCATTGGGGTTTGGATTTTAGAGGATATATAAATCCGCCATCCTCGACACAACACAAATGGATACTCACAGCCATCGACTATTTCACAAAATGGATAGAAGCGATCCCACGAAACATTCTACCAATGCAGTAATCATCCAATTCCTAGAGACAAACATCTTGTCATGGTCCAGGTGTCCCATCAAGATCATAACAGATAATGCGACCGCATTCAAGTCCAAGAGGATGGAAATTTTTTTTCAGGATTACAATATAACCCTGGGGAATTCTATGCCGTACTACCCACAAGGAAATGGGTTAGCAGAGTCCTAGAATAAAAGCCTAACCATGATCATCAAAAGGCTATTGCAGGACAATAAGAAATCTTGGCACAAAAAGCTTATCTATGTGTTGTGGGAGGATCAGGTTACCACCAGAAAATCCATTTCAACATCGCCCTTCCAGATTGTGTATGGCGTAGACGCTATTTTTCCTACTACACTGGGACTACCCATCAGAAAACTACTGCAAGAGAAGGAAGCCAAACCAAATGACGAGTAGAGAAGAATAAACCAGTTGGTTCACACACATCAAATGAGGGAATTTAGTGTACCATCGATCACAACTCCACCAGGAAAGGATAAAGAAATATTTTAACAAACGTTCCAAGCCATAGGATTTTCGGCTGGGTGATCTAGTGTTAAGGTGGGACGCGAGGAATGAGGACAAAGGAAAGCACAAAAAGTTCGATAACCTTTGGACAAGTCCATTCAAAATCAACACATATTGCGGGAACAATGCTTATTTCTTAGAAGGATTAGATGGAGAATGCCTTGGTTGGGGGCCTGTAAATGACAGGTTCCTCAAACATTGTATGATGAAATAAATTCCGTTTAATCCATCTGTCATTGTAAATAGTCGTTTTATTGTGTCAAGTCAGTTGGTCAGTATAAAATTGAAGCCCGAAGTGAAGGCCCTGAGTTTGATACTGAGTATTTTTAGGAACTGTGTTGATAGGTTTAGGTTGTGTCCTGTTTTTCATATTTCAATGTCGAAGATTCAAAATAAGGTCCAATGGTTAGGCACCTGGTCTACTGTTCTTTGCTACCTCGCAGGGAGGATAACATCCTCGTTGGAGCCAACTGTTAGCGCCACCATTTTTCTTTTCATTTAGAGTTGGTTTTCATTCAGGTAATGGCCCATGTGTCCAAACATGTGAAGTCAGGTACGTAGAAATGAAAGGGTCGAAGTCGGAAAATGGTCAGTTGGCCCTTGGAAATAGGAAGGGAAGTCAGAGTAAAAAACATGCGTAAATGGTATAGGCATATCGTTTCCAGAAGGTCGGATAGCGTCAAAATTAGTCTCTATGTGTCGCAGGTCAATTCAGTTAGTTAATGAAAGTCGCGTCGGTAAAAGATGTGACTATTATTAGTTCATCATGGAGGCCAAAGGAATGAAAAACCGTGGCATTTGCATTATGCATGCTCTGAAAACCTTATCGCCTATACTTTGCACATAGGGAGGTGTTATGGAAGATCTGTGATTCAATTTGGAACATCCATTCACCATGATTTCAGTGCCTTTCGACACATTTCTTCTTTTCACCCGATCAGTTATAAATCCTAGAGGTTTTTCACCCAGGACATTCACAAATTCAGATTCAGGCCCCGTCTATGAGTTTTCCCACAGGTCAAGGTCGATTGAATTCCCCATCTTGGGCATCCGCTCGATACACTGCGCGTAAGACAAATACCTATCGCACTATGGTGACCCCTCAGAACATGAATAATGGTACACATAGTGGCAAGATCGCCATACCCAAGCCCTAGAGCAACTGGGATTCATTTTCACTCAACATGTTTTTCCCCAAAGGTGAAAGGGAGATTTTTCTTTCACCTACGGGAATGATGACATCACACCGCTCAAGACTTGAAAAGGGAGAAACTGCGTAGGAAGGTAGGATGGTGGAAATATTGTCTCCTCAGTAGCGGGTACCTCAGAGAAGAGGTAGATCAAGGAAGAAAAAGGAAGCTATGGAAACTAAACTTTCAGATGAGCCACACACACAATCGATCGTTGAAAAACTACTCATGCGTGTTGTCCGCCTGGAGCCTTTGGAAGGTACTAGTCGAGAAAGAAGGAGCAGGACAAGGAGGATGGAGGCCTCAGGCTCAAATGATCAAGAGACATCTCAACAACTAGAGCAAGCAAATCTAGCCATCTCCGAACTGTACCGATACAACAGGAAATCGAGGCAACAACTGGTGAAGAAAATCATGGAAGCATCAACAACACAAGATCACAAGGGGAATGCGACATGGCTAAAAAGAAAACTTTAGGGGGCGCAGGACACGATTGTAAAAATGCGTGAAGAAAAATTATTTTCGGAAGGGAGGAATGCCAGACACTCCAGGGAATGCGAAGCGGTCAAAGATATAGCCCGCACAACTCTTGCTAGCGAGCAGAAAAAACAAGACTAGCTGAGTTCTTTCTTATATTCGCAAACATAAGACAAATATCAAAATTTTTGAAGGGAACGTCGCCCAAGGAATTTTACCATTTTAGTAAAGGTCATGACTATCTACATCCACTTTTCGCGCACACTTCCCCCCAACATATGAACACACGGAAGAAGGTCAAAGCCGTTACAACAAACATCAAGACTCTGGAAAACGTCTGTCTACCTAGATACCCGATCGACAAAACAAACCCCCGTGGAGGATTATAACGATTTTGATGTAGCCAGATGGATCTTTGTCTATTTTTGGAAAAAATAAGATGAAGAGTTTTGTAACAAAGATCAGTCGGTTCCTTAGTCTATAGAGATAATAGTTAGAAGAATAGGGTAGCCCAAGCAGCGCCCTCATTTATATATTTGATCTTTTCGATGTAAGCCAGGTTGGTTGGAAAATTTAGTATAGACCATAGCTATTGCATGTAATTTGATTTTGACCGAAGATTAATGAAAAAAGTCCTGCAACTTTGCTGAAAATATTATAATTGTTGCAGTTGGATGTATTGTTTTCCCTTTCTTGGGTATGTGCTTCGTGTTATCTTTTTCCATATATTTTTTTGTCTATTTCAGAACTAATTTTTGAACCTGTGGATTTGCTGCGCAACTCCCCTTGTTCACGCCACTTAGACAAAACATTTTCTTCTAAAATTTAACTCTGAATTCGTCCACAACGGTGCTCCGAGTTACTTCCTGTATTTTGTCCCCACCACATTATGACTTTACATTGAAGACTGTTGCTCGCTTAGTCTTATCCTCTCAAGTTCAGTCACCGAGTCATTTGTTTTTGTCATTTTATCGAATCGACTCCATATCCCAAATGTTACTTTCTTGTGCCAATATAACTAGAACCCATTATATCAAAGGTGTTAAATATGGCCACTATTTTAAGATCCATTTCCCGTGTGGAGATCACGCCTCTTGAGAGATCCCTCTCCAGATCTGAAAGGCTAGTTTCGGGTCTCAAAGTTGGTAAAAAAAGTTACCTTCATCGTCTATCTATCAATTGAATAGATTTATGGAGTGCTAACACATCCCATCGACCTGGTCCTTTAGTAGCATTGGTCTTGCTCCATGAGGTAATGAGTCCGAGTATCATGGTATGTGTCACTCTGATTCTCAAAACATTTGAATATGTGCATTTAATTCTTTTTACTTATGACATGTGCTTGGACCTTATGCCTTTCCACTTGTCCACACCTGAGGGGGATGACAATATGCCCTAGAAAGTTGGTTCCCATAGGGTTTGAGTTTCCACTAGGTGGGTTCATGAAAGGTCATTGTTCACTCCCACCATAATTACCACTTTTCATCTTTTTCCATCTCATCCATCCCATGCATTGGTTCAGGCATTGGGTTTGCCAATCTAACAAAGGGTTGTACCTTACCTTGTGGGAAGAAGGGGCTAAAGGCGCAGAGGGTAAAAGTAGTTGGAAAAAGATAAAATCCAAAAGAACAAAACCTTCAGATTCTTTTCCCAGGGGTCCCCAAGAAAGCAATAAAAGGATTCTCAGCAAGAAACAGAGGGACCCATAAAATAATAAAATCAAGACCTAGTTGGAGGATAGGGGGTCTCATCACGAGCCAACCTATTAGGTCCATGGGCATGTAGTGGTATGACACTACCAT
>JZKD02S0095684.1:182547-193853 GCA_000966675.3 Picea glauca | reverse complement strand
GAGTCCCTTCTTCCTCCAAGGGAGGGCTCTTGGACCCCCACTAGCTAGCTCTTCTTACAACAAAGAAAAATGGAAAATGGTGATGAAAGAACTCTTTACAAATCCACTCAATGGGAAGGTGGATTGTCCAATGCTATGGTGCCAATATTCTCTTGACAAGGATGGAGTCCTCAAGACAATAGAGGTAGCATAACATTACTTTGAATTCCTTGAGAAAATGAGGTGCATCCATGTCTTTTTATAGAATTCATTTGGGTTATTGTTTAACTGCTTTGTAGTGTGAAAAGAGGCCAATTAGGGCATTCTTAGGTCTTTGACCAGCCCACCAGTCGGATACAGTCCAGATTTGATGGTCAAATTGGCTTGGGAGATGAACCATAAGTGGGTGGGAGGCCGACCACTCTCATAAATGCGTCGTTTAGCAGGTGCGCGACTTTTTGCGCTAACAGTCGCACATCGTGCGCCTGTGCGCGATTTCTACATTCCTGTTCCGTGCATGCACGCGCGCGCCCAATGTCTGCATAGCGCTCTTCAATTTTTCACTACTTTGTATATTTTTTGACCTTTTTTGAATGCTTTGATATTAATTCAGGTCCATGGATGAATTCATCACTATTTGACGATGTTGAGTTCTTGTAACCATGTGCGGATGAAATTTCAGTGATAACAGTGCCTATAAGAAGCTTGACCAAAGATAATAAAGAAGAGAAGAGTTGGTGGATGTAGCCCCAGGCTAGGGGTGAACCACGTATATCTTGTGTTGTGTTTGCTTTGTGCATTGTGAATGTTTTATTGTTTATATGATTACTGCTTAGTGTAACGATGTATGCTTAGATGAATATGATAGCTTAGTGCCTAATGATGTGAATAAGATGCTAGATCTGATCTTTGTTGATATGCTTAGTGATTTAATATATTAGATCTGGATGAATATTGCGTTGCTCTGTAATTAGGGTTTATCTGCGCTATAAACAACAGTTAAATACTAATGAACTATAACTGCTAAGTGCTCTGTTAAGGTGTTACAATCACATATTTGTGTCCCAGCTAAGGTTGCATACACTGGAGTCCTGCAACCACCCCTGCTTGTACCTTGGGTGAGACTTCATCTACTTTACAAGTGTTTTCGAAAGGGCCGATAGTTAGGGTTTTGTTGGTGCACTATTGAAGCATTGAAACCTGGGTCTGCCCCTGTGTGCCAACACATATCAATCACCTGAATGTTGTGGGTTGTCTTTATATCAGGATGAGAGCATAAAACCAAGGTTACATCTTTAATCTCGCCTATGGTTGTTTTTTTTAGACTATTATAGGAGAGCATTCTTCTGGCATTTTCGTTTGTACAAGACAAGCCTAGATCTTCCATAATAATCTTTGACATGACACTTGGGCCTGAACCACCATCAATGAGGAAACAACGAGCAATATTATCCATGATATTTACATAAATATAAAAAGGGGGGTTTTTTACAGGGTATCTAAAGTTATGTACACCTACTTTATTTACAGGAGAATCCTCTTCCTCTACCTCTTTAGAAATATTGGCTACAACAGAAGCTTTTCCTTCCATGAATTTTTTCAGATGCATCTATTGTTCATGGATGACAACCATGTCTAGGAGGGTTGCATCTACTTTGATGTTGGCTAATTGATTCAAGATATTGTGTCTGGAAGAGGGAACAGGGGCAGTGATTCCTTGACTCTTAGGAATTTTAGGAACCTAGGGCACAACAGAGGTTGAGGATGAGCTCAGGGGGGAAGAACTGCGGGGATGATCAAATTTTACCTTGGGAGCGCAGGCTTTGTTCCCAGTGTTGATGACTATGACATCCTCTAGCTCTGCAAATTCTAGGACAACAATAGTATCCTCTGGTCTTTTACCAAAGATATTATCTTTGGAACTCTTCTTTACCTCACACATGGTTTCTTCGTGGTGTTCCTTGCAAAAGTTACACCAACTATGAGGCAGTATAGCTTTAGGCTGAAAATTGTTTTCAACCGGATTCCTAAAAGGGGGTGCAGAAGAGGTTGAAGCTCCAGGGGTGAGAGGGGAGACATTACCCTTCCACTCAAATGCTATCATATCATTGTTCATATATTGTACTAGCTACAAGAGAGCGAACATGTATGTTTGTCTAACTGATTCCCCCTGGGAAGACCAGTTCTTTCAAGATGTTCTTCATACTCTGAGCAAGTATGCAGAGTGAAACCGAGATTATCGATGACCTTTTCCTCAAGCCTATGATGGTAGAGAGAAGGCAATGCATTGTAGTAATGCATGAAAGCAGCTTGGTTCTAAGGGCGGATAAGTTCATGGATTTGATTGTACAACTTGGTCAAACACAAGTTGAAAGACTTGATGGTCTCACCATCTTTATAAGTGACATTATTGTATTCCCTTAACTTCTTGGCATGGATTTTGGATTTCCCATAAGTGGATCAGAACCAATAGATCAACTCTTCCCAAGTAGATAGGATCTTATGAGGAAGGTCAAAGAAATCGACCGCAGCCTTTCCTTCCAAGGAATTGATAAACAAGTGCATGAAGGTGTCATTGTCGTTGGCCCCTATGTTATGACAAGCATTTGAAAATGCCAGTAGGTGTTCATTTGTACTGACAGTGTTATTCCTGAAAACTTAAGCAAATTCTCTTTAGAATTTGGATGTGGGCGAGTAGCAAGTGCTAGGTTAAGAGGAGAGGACACATGCCACAGTGTGGTTGTGGCATATTCTTAGAACTGAAAAATCCCATACTTTTTAATTAATTTGGCGGGGTTTGTAGTAGATTGGACAGGGATATGGTGGTTGTACAAGCTACCAATCATTGATGACGATGAAGATTGGGAATATGGAGCACTTCCAGTGCCACCAGATCCACCACTATATGCCATCTTGTGGATGATAGATGAGGGAAAGAAAGATGAGATGGATGAATCAGATACAGTTCTCCTTAGAGAACTTTGTTGGGAAGATAACACAATGTTTCTTCTTCCTATTTCAGCAATAGGATTGATTTCAGGTGACAAGCCTCTTCTTCTTCTAAAAGCGTGAGAGTCTAAGGACATGAAAGAAAGGCCAAGGCTCAAAGAAACAAAGGTTTACTGTTGATTTCTAGGCTGTCTACATCTAGCCTCCAATTGTTCTTGAGCACTAATATCTAGTTCAATTGCTGCCCAATAATGGTTAAGTTCGACATGGGTATTGGCAGTGACTAGAATGGTGTTAAACATGTTCAAAGCAATGTTGTTCTGGTCTTGAAAATCGAGCTCAATATTGGGCTGCCTTACAAAAGGAACTATCATTAATAGAAAAATAGTCAAAGAATCAATTTCATAAAAGAAAGATGTATCGATGAAAAATCGAATATAAAAATTAACCAGAGAGATATCAAGGATCTCCCCAGTATGGTTGCCAAATAAATGTTGAGGAAAAGATATGAAATAATCTTACTCAATCCTTTTCAGACTTTACTTGGCTAAATAAAAGTAGAAAGGAATATCACCCTATGCTTATAGCCAACAAAAATAACATCATAACTCACAAATATTAATTAAGAGTGCTTAGGATAGTTTTTTATCAACAAAAAGCTTGCTGGAAATTCAATTTTTATGTAAATTTCTGAATATAACAGTTGCTAAAATAAATGTAATAACAGAAGTAAAGAAACCAAGATGATAATCAAGACAAATGAGACATAAAGAAATCCTTTATTTCATTCCAAATCACCAAAGATTCATTTTATTTGCAAAATCTCATATAGAAATCTTGGACCAAAGTCAAACTTAGACATCCCGGATGGAACATACAAAAGGAACTCTGACAGAAAACCAAAACTGAACTCTAAAAGATGGATGAACTTGCCACAGATTGTTTCCCACTCGATGTTACACATGATTTTGGCCACTCTGGTGATGTCTTAACAATGGTGTATTCAAGCTCCCAACAAGGACTTTTTGCTTGAGAAAAGTGGCCCTTGTCTCCTTCCAGAAAACATATTTTCAAAGTGAGTTCTCAGGTTTCATATGACCTAGGGTGCGAGAATCCCCCATTCTCGCAGGCCACCTACACCTAGGGTGCAAAATTCTCGTAGTTTTCTCCATACATAGGGTGCAAACTTCTCGTAGTTTTCTCCATACATAGGGTGCAAACCTGTTTTCAAACTTGGAAAAGAGAAGAGGTCTCAAGGGTTCTAGAAGGGAATCTTCTAGAAAATGAGTTGGCATTTGTATGATTGTCATTTTACTGACTTCTCAAATTTTATGGGATCATCCTCATCCATGTAACCATCTCTCCTTCTCCTATATATTGAAAGTTTTCTCATGGAAAAGGTTAAGCAAGATTGAATGAAGAATTGATGTAAGAATTGTGTGAAGAACCCTGCTTGGACAGAGGCTTGAAGGATCTAATTGGTCTATCAAGAGGAATTGGATCTTCTTCATGCAAGTACAGAGAAAGTGTGTGTGTTGGAACCAAGAGTCCCTGAAAGGAAGCTCAAGGCGATCAGGTTGTATCTTCTACTTTCAATTAATATGATACAGCGACATGTCCCTTTCCCATAAAGTCACTCTTACTTTATTGTGTAATTCCTTGATCATATGCATAAGTTGACATTGAATACATTTTGCTATCTTCACTTTGGTTGGTTTGTGTTGTCTTGGACTTGACCTCACGAGAGAACTGGAGTGAAGCGGGAGCAACAGATACCTAAGGAAGTGATACAAAGGTATGTCACTTATTCCTCCTTATTAGCAGATTCAATGATCACAACTTAGGGAAAGAGTCATGTCCCGTCCTGTTTTGTTCTAGATTCAGGTGGATCTAGGGAGATCTGTTAGTGTCTTCACCTACCGATTAGTCCGATAAAAAAATTGGCGACCATACTGGGGTCAGTCGGGGTTGTGCTCCAATCGAGGGTTGTGTTCCAATTGGTATTTTCCTTGCAAGGGGGGGTTGAGTTGGGCCTCCTTGGTGAAATTGTCCACCAACAAGAATCTGGTAATTTGCTGTGAACGACGGCATGGTGCCACTAGGATCAGCGCCTCCGATAGAGGATGGAAAAGGTCCTTTGAAAGGTCATGGAGGAAGTGTTGGAATGAAACCGGGAGGAGATTTTGAGCTCTTTTAAACAAACCAAAGCCACTCATATCTCCGATCACATTCATGAATGGAAACGGAGACGACGTCTCATCAAACTCGAACTTCCCAATCAGTTGCTCATAGAATGGTTCATGAAATCATTTGTGAATGACATCGGTCATGACATTGCCATGGGTGGAGTTGTCATAGAAGAACAGGCCATTAGTCATGCTCAATACCTTGACCTCGTTTACTCACAAACGGGTACTCTTTACGACTTACTCCCTGATGCACCTCGTCCTTCTACTTCCACCACTTCAACTATCCCTGTTACTTGTCATGCGACCGACGGTGTGATTGGCACCTTCCATGCCCAACCACATTCCGTCCAAACCTCCAACAACAACCCCAAACCCATTTCTTCTAATGTTCACAATGCTCCGTCTCCTACCCCTCCCACCGGCAAGACTTCCGAGGTAAATGTTGTTCAATCTACCCTTGCCGGTAAAACAAATCCAGAAAGGGAAAGGGTAAGAATAAGGAGGAAAAAATAATTCCCAAGCTGAAAGAACCAAAACCCCACCTGTTGAAGATAGGGATAAGCGCAAACCCCAATACCCTTGTCTTATATGTGGTGATGATCACTACACTAAGGATTGTCCACAACGAGCCTAGGTTACTAAGTTCCTTCAAGGGACCCCGAAACCACCCACTCCGGTCGTATTTTCACAACCCTTCCCTTCTCAACAACAGGCCCAATTGGTCATTCACGACCAACCCTCCCCCTCTAATACATCCTATGTCTTAATGTGTACAAGAGATTTAAAGCACAATGACATCACACTTACCACTCGAGCCAAATATTATTCCTCCTCTAAAAAGAAGGTTGATGCTATAGCTCCTTCATTGGTCCAACCATCTCCCATGACTCCACCTACCAATGGTCCTCTTCATCTTGAACGATCGAGCCTCGACACAGTCCTTTTCCCTCCTCCAAAGGGCGTCATTCAAAAATTGGCTTTCAATCCTCATGCTTGTGCTGCCCAGAACTACAACATTGTTGAAGATCTGGCCTAAGCACCATCCACGATGTCAGCCCTCGAAGTCCTTCAAATTTTTCCTAAACAAAGCAAGGCACTGTTGAAAGATATCGGTGGAATCAACCCCACAGATACAAATTTAATAATTTTTGACTTGGAAGATCACATTCCAAGGCTACCCCCTCAACTCACATTCCAAATACAAGTTATTGTCTCTGACAAAAACATTTGTAGAACTGTTATCGACGAGGGTGCCTCGATGTGTGTCATGTCTATTACCTGCTGGAAAGCCATCAGCTCTCCCTCTTTGACTGAATCCCACAACACACTCAAAGCCTTTAATGGCTCTGGTTTTAAACCTTACGGTGTCCTCCCTTCATTGCCAATCACGTTAGAAGGAAAAACGGTCCAAGTTGAAGTGGAAGTCTTTGACGCTCCTCTCGATTACAATCTTCTACTTGGCCATAGCTGGATTGATTCCATGTGCACAGTTGTGTCAAATCTTTTTTTCGTGTTGTACATTTCCCACATCAAGGAAAGGTAATTACCATCAACCAATTAGCCTTCTTTAACTCATATATGCATACTAGAAATGTACCATTCATCGCCAAAACCCCCCCGGATACGAGAACGTCAGTGTGGGTCTTCTTAAAGACTCCTCGTTAATGGGTAGTTTTCCCATCCCACCACCCGATGTTCCACACCCGTCTGTCACTTCAATCAACATGATCTCCACCTCTATTCACGAAACCCTATGTCTCATGACCCATGGATGGTACCCGACCCCGGTGATCATCTTCATTATGGCGACGAAATGTCGTTGAGCCTGGTCGAATCGGCCTATTAGGCCATTAAATCGGCAACCCGTTCCACGTCATTTTTCCCACGAACAAAATGATTATGTCTGTTATGGGACGATGGACATCATTGTTCCATCCTCTTCTTAGAACAACACACCATTGAGAGATACCAACGGATCTCAACCCCGTCGACCATTATCGTCATTTCCACTATTCCCGAGTCTACACACGGTGTGTTTTCCAAAGGGAACTTAAGCAATATCTCACCCACCATTCCCCTCGACATATCCATAAAACCTGGAATTGTCGAAAATGTGCACATCAGAGCTTCGTGTTCCCCTGACGAAATCGTCACCTACAAGTCACTTTTCAAAGAATTTTGTGATGTCTTCGCTTGGAGCTATGAAGAAATGTCAGGTATTGACCCCGACATTGTGATACATGAGATCAAGACATATCCAGATGCTAAACCCGTCTGGAAATGCCTTCGTCCGGTCCACCTACGTAAAGCGGCCACTATCAAGCTTGAAGTCGAGAAACTTTTCAAACCCGACTTTATTTACCTGGTGGCTCTCACTGACAGGGTTTCCAATCTTGTCCTGATCGACAAGAAACAAGGCACAATTCACGTGTGCGTTGATTATAGGGATATTAATAAAGCATGTCCTAAAGACAATTTCCTACCCCCTTCATCGATCAGATTGTCAACGATTGTGGCGGAAGTGAAATCTTCTCTCTGATGGATGGTTTCTCTGGATATAATCAAATCAATATTATTCCCGAGGACCAACACAAAACCGCTTTTATTTGTCCTTGGGGCACTTTTGCCTATCGAAAACTTCCTTTCGGTCTCAAAAATGTTGGCGCAACCTTTCAACGCGCTATGTCTTATGCCTTCCATGATATCAACCACATCATGCAGCCATATCTTGATGACTTACCCGCTCATTCCATGCTTCAGTTCAATCATCCAATCCACCTCCGAGCCATTTTCCTCCGATGTCGGGTCTACCATATAAGCTTGAATCCTCACAAATGCATTTTCTGCGTAGAATCCGACCGACTTCTAGGCTTTATTGTTTCATGTCAAGGGATCCAGGTAGATCCTTTGAAGGTCGAGGCGATTCTCAATCTCCCTCCTCCTTCTTCACTTCACCAGTTACAAAGTTTGCAAGGGAAAGCAAACTATCTTCGTCATTTCATCCCAAACTATGCCGAGATAACTCTTGGATTGACGCGACTACTGAAAAAGGGGTCCGAGTTCGTATGGGATACCATTACAAACAAATCTTTCGAAGCTTTGAAACTGTCCCTGACACGTGCTCCGCTTCTTTTCCCCCCTGATTACAATCGCGATTATTTCCTCTACCTCACAGCCTTAGATTACACAATCTCTATGGTTCTCATCTAGGAGGATGATTCTCATGAAGAACATGTCATCTATTACTTGAGTTTAAGTCTAACACCTACCAAAACCAAGTATTTACATGTCGAAAAACTGGCCTTGGCAGCCGTCCAAGCAGTTCAACGTTTCCAGCACTATATCCTCTCTCGCAAGACTACGGTAATTTCTACCTGCAACCCTATGCAACACATTCTCACACGTCAACTGTTAGGGGGAAAATACTCCAAATGGATCGTGATACTCCAGGAGTTTGACTTAGAATTTGAACACGCTAATTCCAAGAAATCCTTAGTGTTTGCCGAGTTGATATGCGACTTTCCCTACTTTGAGATGGAAAAGGTAGCAACCGATTCATTACCTGATCAATCCCTTTTCCTTATTATTTCCAATGATCTTTGGTACAGAGATATCATCATATATCTCCAAACCCAGACTTTCTGGCCCAATTTGTCTAGTACTGACCGTCGTTGAATACGCTACCAAGCTTTTTAGTATATTATCCTCGTTGATACTCTTTATCGTCGTGGGATTGACTCAGTTTTTCGACGCTGCCTCACGTTTGACGAGGCGGAGAAAGCCCTAGATGACTTCCATTTTGGAGCTTGTGGTGGTCACATGTCTGGGTATGCCACTGCCCATAAAATATTGTGAGTTGGGTATTTTTGGCCCTCTTTATTTAACGATTGTATAATTGTTGTCCAAAAATACCGCGCTTGCTAGACCTACAACCATAAAATATGATCACATCCCGCTCCTCTTCACCCTGTGGTCTTCGTCGGTCCTTTTGAAAAATGGGATATTGATTTCATGACATGTCACCCTCACTCGGCTGGGGGGCATGGATACATTATTGTAGCCGTAGACTATTTTACAAAATGGGCTGAGGTGATGCCGACATTCGAAAACACCGAAAAGACCGCAACATTATTCATATTCAATCACATCATAGCTCGTTTTGGTGTTCACCAGGCTACTGTCACTGATCATAGTAGCCACTTTAGAAACTTCATGATGTCTGAACTCACAGAAAATTTGGGTCTTCGCCATGAAAACTCAACACCCTATTACCCACAAGCCAACGGCCAAGTCGAAGCAATTAGCAAAGTCCTCATAACCATGCTTCGACGAATGATAGGGATTCACAAAACGAGTTGGCACACAATGTTGTTTTCTGCATTGTGGGCTTACCGGACGTTCGTTAAGTATGCTACCAGGTTTACACCATTCCGGTTAGTCTATGGTTTAGAAGCCATCCTGCCGATTGAATGTGAGATACCCTCCCTAAAACTAGCCATCGAACTCCTACCAAACACTTCTACCGAAGAAGAATGTTTGTTGCATCTCATGCAATTAGACGAAACTCGACGCAATGCTACCCTAGGCATAGAAGCCCAGAAGAAACGTGTCAAGGCCCAATACGACAAACATGTCAAGCCTCGTGTTTTCTCCGAAGGCGATATGGTTCTCCTTTACGAGCAAGATCGAGATATGCTAGGAGCTGGAAAATTTGAAGCTATGTGGCAAGGTCCTTACATCGTTAGATGAGTACTGGAGAAAGGAGATTATGAGTTAATAGATTACGATGGTATCCCTTTGAGTGAACCTAGAAATGGGTTGTACTTAAAGAAGTACTATGCCGAAGATCACCTGTGAATGAGTACTTGTATTTTATTGTATCATACTTCTTGTATGTTACTGTAGTATGCTTTTTTGTTATCTAGTCTTTGTCCTTATGTTACGTTGTGTTTGGTTTCCAGATGTCGAAGTCTTCGCTACCCCACATTGGCTTTGTTGATGGCGCTAGCCGTAGTACTCAGAACCTTGCTTCTGCTGCTTGGGCAATTTACGCCCCTACAAACGAACTTATCACTCTACGAGGTGTGTGTCTCGATCATGTGACCAACAATATTGTAGAGTATAGCGTAGTTATCGAATTGTTGATTGATGCTATCTCACTCAGTATCTGTCACTTGGTTGTACGACTTGATTCGCAGCTAGTAGTACTACAGTTAAGTAATGTCTATGCTATTCGAAGTCCTACTTTATTGCGGGTATATTTACGAATTCGCCTCTTGGAATGTTATTTTAATTATATTGAGTATCAACATATTCCTAGATGTCTAAATACATTAATTGATTCATTGGCTAACTATGTATTAGAAATACATTTGGGCCATTTATAAACCAATCACATCACATGTATCACATAACACAAGATAAGCTGGTAGAAGCCGTATATATGTATATAACGATCAAAAGTTTTTTGCAAAAAGTTTTGTCCGAGGACCAAAATTTCAAAATCTGAAGCTCATAGCTTCTACAAAGTAGCGTCATGGGTGACGCTCATGGTAACACATGACTACCCGGGCAACCCTACGAAGCAGTCGACCAATAGACTCTGACACGCCCACCGTATGGCGCTGATAACACCGAGGGAGCTCTCCAACAGGCATGTCCGAAAAGTCAGCAGTCAACCCCTCTAAGTTTTGCTCCACTGCCTCATAATCTTCGACATCCCATCATAGCACTGGAGCCACCTCTCCTCGTCGCTGAATAGGAGAGGTACCCAGAGGTCGATAAGGCCCCACGTCTGTGTCATCAAAAATAATTTTTGTAATTAGACCTTGGACAAACATAAAACCATTTCATATGATAAAACTCACAAAAACATTTAAAAAGTGAAAAAATGTGTACTTCTTACCTAGATCTCCCCACTGAGCGTCCTCGGGTAGGGCCAAATCCATATCCCCTCAGAAATCCAACCCGACATAGGCATAATTTTTGGGTCGCAAAAATACGACACTTTATTCATCTTTCACATACCATTTATCGCCTTTATTTCCATTTCATTCTTCCATAAAACCATAATGATCATCACTTTCATAAAAACATATGGGTTTACATTTCCATTTTCCAAATTATTTATTTTGAGTATTTTTAAGAGAATTTGTGACTAAATATTAGAAAATTAACATATTTTCATTA
>JZKD02S0095684.1:160275-182497 GCA_000966675.3 Picea glauca | reverse complement strand
GGATAGGTTGAGAGAAAAGTGGATCTGTAATTATGAGTTTGTTATCTTTATTCATGTATAAATAAGCGGGTTCTCTCCTCATTTGGAAGGAGGCCTCTCTCTAGAAATAGAGAAATAATGAGATAGTTTTTATTTTGAGAGTTAGATATGGATCTCATCCTTTTGTAATTAGAATGATGCTTTTGGAATAAAGAGTTGGATTTATTTATGTTTTGAGTTGTTAATTTAGTAGTTTATGTGAGCTCACATATAGTTCTCATTTATCTTTTGTTACATGCTTTCATAGATTAGTTGCTAATTTTCACGCTTTCTTGATTTAGTTTACTTTTAATAAGATTTCATGTGCTTTCATAGATAGGTTTACTTTCATATAGTTTTACGTTTTTCTTGAATTTAGTTTAGATCATTTTGTTTTTTTCTTAGATTTAGATTCAATGACAGTAGTTTAACATGTTTATTTTCAATCATTAGCATAGATTAGAAATCCTTTTACCCTGCATATACTTTGCATACATCTCATAAGATTATGACTCCGGATTGATAATTTATGTCGCAATTACTATCATATAATTCTCTCGACAATAATCGTCAACCGTCAACATCTGTGGTTGCAAACAGTCAAAGAAGGAATCATTGTATTTGATGATAGGCCCAACTACGTGTCAGGCCATGAGGTTGCACCACCTCAACATCCTCGGATCCTGTGGGTCCGATAAACCCCACTCAACCTGTAATCTTAGAAAGGGGACCCTCTCGAGAAAGAAGGACACCAAAAGTGATCCGTACTTGAATTGCTTCAGGTCGCCTTTCCTGCATTTTGTCAACTGCCTCTTTATGCTACGAAGGACTGCGTCTGACCAGTTGAAGACTCATGGCTCTGTACACTCGATGGCGTATTGGAAGTAGCTCTAGAGAGTCATGTGTGGAGATGCACTCCTAACCATGCGAGCAATGGTGAACAAGATGGTGCGAAGGGTCAAATCCTGGACCCCCCAAATAACCACCTTTCCTTTGCTTCTTTTCGCCTCTAGAGCACAGTACTGACGACAATATTCACTCATAGGCAGCCCACCACCTCGGCTACCGGTCAAGCTAGCGTGGTACCCACGCTGTGACAGTCTTGTTAGGAATAAAATGTCCTTGATATCCAAAGACAATGTGTGGACCCCCACGTGGAATACTTGTTGGTCCACGTCCCACATATGAACGAGGTACTCCAACAAACTGACTTGGGCCCTCATGCCCGGGATCCGAAAGAATTTCAAGAGACCATAGTCTCAAAGAGCTCCAACGGTTCTCAGGTCATTCCTGGCAATAGCATCATCCTCTTCATTCTCTCTTTTGCACCACTCCAACATCGTGATGGTTAAATGCCTACACAAGAACCATAAGAAGAGAGTCAACAACTCATTTCAAGACTTGGTATATTTTTCATGGAGCAAAAATCAAAGTGAATTTTCATTTTGCAGCCCTCGCAGGTGCCTTTGGGGCCACCTGCGAGAATCATGCATTCTCACAGGTCTCGTATGGCTAGACTGCGAGAACGCCTAGGCGCAAGTTTTGGCCCTAAAAAAAACTCAAAAACTTGAAATTTGCCAATGAAAACAAAAAATTGAACCATGAAAAGGTAGAAGATAGAGAGCTTACCTCACTGACGGAGACGGTTCGCTAAATTGTTTCTTGTACCTTGCGCGATCGAGCATTGAAATTCAAGGACAAAACAGTGGTTTTGGGCTAAATTCTTGGCAAAGTCACAATGACTATGGTAAAAGCCTTTTTACCCACTTATATTTACTTTTTACCATATTTGTTGATTTTTATATTGTTTTATTCATCAAGCCTAATGCCTAATAGCCCTATGAGTGTGACTTTTTGTAGATATAATGACTTTGAAGTCTACACGAAGGAGTATGGGTATTTTCTCTTTTTCATCGCATGCTTAATTGTTTTTTTATGGTTTTTAGACAAAACCTCGAGCTTGGTCTTTGTTCGTTCTCACGCTCGAAAATACATGAGAACGTAATCGAGCACACTTTTATCACTTTTTCGGGCTCATCAAGGTTATACGAAAAATGAACCCCCTGGAGTCCTCTTTAAGCTCTTTTCAGACTCTCTAAACATGAAGAGATTGGCGAGCGATCTTGTTATTTTCACGCTTGTTAAAGTATTTTAAGAAAGCATCTATTGAGCGATAATTTATCTTTTTTTCGGTCTCATCAGACTACTTTACGAAAAATGAACTGAGAGAGTTCTCTTTTGAGTATTTTTCCAGACTCTATAATCATGAAAAACCTTCACGTTTTCTATCTTTGGACTCGTTAAAAAAACATCGAAAGGCCTGTAATGGGACTGAACCACTCCTTCCTAGGGTTCATTAAACATACTCCGAGGGACTCGTCCGAAGGATGAGCTTACATCAACAAGCATATGTTATCCTCCTCAAGCTTGCGTAAAAATAAAGAGATACTCGCTAGAAATGGTGGAGGGAAATTTGGGAAAGGGATGTGTTTTCGTATTCATATTATTGGCAGTAAGTGTCACTCTTGAACATGACACCCCCTATTCATTATTGGAAGTCGGTTTGGGAAATCCATTTGTCTCTCATTTGACTTGTTACAAGGTCATATCCTGAGTCATCTCTGAGTCAGTGTTTCCAAATCCCTGGTCGTGTCGTTCATATGTTCAAGAGAAGTTCATCTAAGACCTTTATTTGAGTCGGCCATCTGCAGTTGTCCATTCTTACCAAGTCGGCCTTCCCTGTGTCCATTGTCATCTATATTCCTACTCTGTTTCACCTTCAAAATCTGTTACTCATTTCATGTCATTGATGGGGGATACATCAAGGCCCTCCTGTGATGAGTCTTGTTCCGTCGACTCCAACTCATTATTGACAGTGGGTTTTCATCATTGACCCCTGATCGGGAGATTCCATTGAATGTTCAACCTCATCTCATTTATTCACATTCATTGGATTGTACTAGTGTACCTTGGGCGTCATTGACATTAATGGTGATTTCCCTCGCACTTGTTAACGGTTTCATCAATGACCGGTAATCAAGTGGTTTCTACCATGTTCGACTTCAACACATGTAATCACATGGCTAGATTCGTACTTTCAGGTGATGGGATTGAAGACCCTGGATTTCATCTTTTTTTATCCAGGCTGCGATGGAGTATCTATGATTTGCATCAACACATAGATCCACTTTGTATGTCACGTGGCTATGTCATCCTAATTTGAGTCTTCTCGCATAGATCCACAGTGTATTCCTGGTGGCTATGTAATATTTTTGACGGCATGGATCCATGGTGTATGATTGGTGGCCATGACCCACATTCATAATGTCATCCATTTGTGATCTGAGTATGGGAATGCCTACCTCAGAACTAGTATTATATTCTGTAGATGCTTGGTTGTTTGTAGGTTTCCGATTAGGTTCACTCATGGTTTCTGACACACACACGCAGTTTACAAAGTATTTCGGCTGTCATAGATTCTGACCTCATACTTTGGGGGGAATTCTGTTACACATGATTTTGGTCACTCTGGTGATGTCTTAACAATGGTTTATTCAGACTCCCAACAAGGACTTTTTTTCTGAGAAAAGTGACCCTTGTCTCCTTCCAGAAAACATATTTTCAAAGTGAGTTCGCAGGCTGCATATGACCTAGGGTGCGAGAATCCCCCATTATTGTAGGCCACCTACACCTAGGGTGTGAACTTCTCGCAGTTTTCTCCATACATAGGGTGCGGACCTATTTTCAAGCTTGGAAAAGAGAAGAGGTCTCGAGGGTTCTAGAAGGGAATCTTCTAGAAAATGAGTTGTCATTCGTATGGTTTTCATTTTACTGACTTCTCAGATTTTATGGGATCATCCTCATCCATGTAACCATCTCTCCTTCTCTTATATATTGAAAGGTTTCTCATGGAAAAAGTTAAGCAAGATTGAATGAAGAATTGATGTAAGAATTGTGTGAAGAGCCCTGCTTGGACAGAAGCTTGAAGGCTCTAGTTGGTCTATCAAGAGGAATTGGATCTTCTTCATGCAAGTACAGAGAAAGTGTGTGTGTTGGAACCAAGAGTCCTTGAAAGGAATCTTGCGACATCAAGGTGATCAGGTTGTATCTTTTACTTTCAATTAATATGATACAACGACATGTCCCTTTCCCATAAAGTCACTCTTATTTTATTGTGTAATTCCTTAATCATATGCATAAGTTGACGTTGAATACATTTTGCTATATTCACTTTGGTTGGTTTGTGTTGTCTTGGACTTGACCTCACGAGAGAACTGGAGTGAAGAGGGAGCAACAAAGACCTAAGGAAGCGATACAAAGGTATGTCACTTATTCTTCCTTATTAGCAGATTCAGTGATAACAACTTAGGGAAAGAGTCATGTCCTGTCCTATTTTGTTCTAGATCCAGGTGGATCTAGGGAGATCTATTAGTTTCCACACCTACCGATTAGTTCGATAACACACACTCAAAGACTTTAATGGATCCAGTTTTAAACCTTACGACGTCCTCCCTTCATTGCCAATCATGTTAGAAGGCAAAACGGTCCAAGTTGAAGTGGAAGTCTTTTACGCTCCTCTCGATTACAATCTTCTGCTTGGTCGTAGATGGATTGATTCCATGCGCGCAGTTGTGTCGTCTCTTTTTTGTGTTGTACATTTCCCACATCAAGGAAAGGTAATTACCATCAACCAATTAGCCTTATTTAACTCAGATATAGGTACTGGCAATGTATCGTTCATCGCCAAACCCCTTCGGATACGAGAACGTCGGTGTGGGTCTTCTTAAAGACTCCTCGTTAATGGGTACGTTTCCCATCCCACCACCCAATGTTCCACACCCATCTATCACTTAAATCAACATGATCTCCACCTCTATTCACGGAACCCCTATGTCTCATGACCCATGGATGGTACCTGATCCCGACGATCATCTTCATTACAGTGATGAAATGTCGTTGAGCTCGGTCGAATCCACCTATCAGGCCATTCAATCGACAACTCCTTCTACCCCCTCTCTTGGTGATTTATCTCCAGATCCATTCCGCATCATTTTTCCCACAGAAGAAATGATTATGCTTGTTATGGAAGACACCCCCTGGGACGATGGACATCATCGTTCCATCCTCTTCCTGGAACAACACACCATCGAGAGCTATCAATGAATCTTGACCCCGTCGACCGTTGTCGTCATTTCCACTATTCCCGAGTCTACACACGATGTGTTTTCCGAAGGGAACTTAAGAAATATCTCACCCACCATTCCCCTCGACATATCCATAAAACCTAGAATTGTCGAAAATGTGCACATCAGAGCTTCGTGTTCCCCTGATGAAATTGTCACCTACAAGTCACTTTTCAAAGAATTTTGTGATGTCTTCGCCTGGAGCTATGAAGAAATGTCGGGTATTGACCCCGACATTGTGATACATGAGATCAAGACATACCCAGATGCTAAACCCGTCTGACAACACCTTCATCCAGTCCACCCACATAAATCGGTCACTATCAAGCTTGAAGTCGAGAAACTTCTCAAAGATAACTTTATTTACCCGGTGGCTCTCACTGACTGGGTTTCCAATCTCTTCTCGATCGACAAGAAACAAGGCACAATTTGCGTGTGCATTGATTATAGGGATATTAATAAAGCATGTCCTAAAGACAACTTTCCTACCCCCTTCGTCGACTAGATTGTCGACGATTGTGCCAGAAGTGAAATCTTCTCTCTGATGGATGGTTTCTCTGGATATAATCAAATCAATATTGTTCTCTAGGACCAACACAAAACCGCTTTTATTTGTCCTTGGGGCACTTTTGCCTATCGGAAACTTCCTTTCAGTCTCAAAAATGTTGGTGCAACCTTTCAGCACGCTATGTCTTATGCCTTCCATGATATCAAGCACATCGTGCAGCCATATCTTGATGACTTACCCGCTCATTCCATGCGCCGGGTCGATCATCCAATACACCTCTGAGCCATTTTCCTTCGATGTCAGTTCTACCATATACGCTTGAATCCTCACAAATGTGTTTTCTGTGTAGAATCTGGCCAACTTCTAGGCTTTATGGTTTCATTTCAAGGGATCTAGGTAGATCCTTTGAAGGTCAAGGTGATTCTCAATCTCCCTCCTCCTTCTTCACTTCACCAGTTACAAAGTTTGCAAGGGAAAGCAAACTTTCTTCGTCGTTTCATCCCAAACTATGCCAAGATAACTCTTGGATTTACACGACTAATGAAAAGGGGGTCCGAGTTCGTATGGGATACCATCGCAAAAAAAGATTTCGAAGCTCTGAAACTGTCCCTGACATATGCTCTGCTTCTCTTCCCCCCTGATTATAGTCGCGATTACTTCCTCTACCTCGTAGCCTCGGATTACACCATCGCTATGGTTCTTGTCCAGGAGGATGATTCTCATGATGAACATGTCATCTATTACTTGAGTTGAAGTCTAACACCTACCGAAACCAAGTATTTACATGTCAAAAAATTGGCCTTGGCATTTGTCCAAGCAGTTCAACGTTTCCAGCACTATATCCTCTCTCGCAAGACTACGGTAATTTCTACCTACAACCCTATGCAACACATTCTCACACGTCAACTGCTAGGGGGAAAATACTCCAAATGGATCATGATACTCCAAGAGTTTGACTTAGAATTCAAACGCGCTAAGTCCAAGAAATCCTTAGTGTTTGTCGAGTTGATATGAAACTTTCCCTACTCTGAGACAGAAAAGGTAGTAGCCGATTCATTACCTGATGAATCCATTTTCCTGATTAGTTCTAACGATCTTTGGTACGAATATATCATCATATATCTCCAAACCCAAACTTTCCGGCCCAATTTGTCTAGTACTGACTACCATCGTATATGCTACCAAGCCCGTTAGTATATTATCCTCGGTGATACTCTTTATCGCTGTGGGATTGACTTAGTTTTTTGACGCTGCCTCACGTTTGATGAGGTCGAGAAAGCACTAAATGATTTCCATTCTGGAGCTTGTGGTGGTCACATGTTTGGGTATGCCACTGCCCATAAAATCTTATGAGCTGGGTATTTTTGGCCCTCTTTATTTAACGATTGTATAATTTCCTTCCAAAAATGCCATGCTTGCCAGATCTACAACCATAAAATACGATCACATCCCGCTCCTCTTCACCATGTGGTCTCCATTGGTCCTTTTGCGAAATGGGATATCGATTTCATGACATGTCACCCTCACTCAGCCAGCGGGCATGGATACATTATTGTAGCCATAGACTATTTTACGAAATAGGCCGAGGCGATGCTGACATTCGACAACACTGAAAAGACCGTAGCATTATTCATATTCAATCACATCATAGCTTGTTTTGGTGTTCCCTAGGCTATCGTCACCGATCACGGTAGCCACTTTAGAAACTTCATGATGTCTGAACTCACAGAAAAGTTGGGTCTTCGTCATGAAAACTCAACACCCTATTACCCACAAGCCAACGACCAAGTCAAAGCAATTAACAAAGTCCTCATAACCATGCTTCGATGAATGATAGGGATTCAAAAAATGAGTTGGCACAGGATGTTGTTTTCTGCATTGTGGGCTTACCGGACATCCGTTAAGTCTTCTACCGGGTTTACACCATTCCGATTAGTCTATGGTTTAGAAGCCATCTTGTTGATTGAATGTGAGATACCCTCCCTAAAACTAGCCGTTGAACTCCTACCAAACACTTCTGCCGAAGAAGAATGTCTGTTGCATCTCATGCGATTGGACGAAACTCGAAGCGACACTACCCTAGTCATAGAATCCCAGAAGAAACGTGTCAAGGCCCAATACAAAAAACATGTCAAGCCTCGCATTTTCTCCAAAGGTGATCTGGTTCTCCTTTATGAACAATATCGAGATATGCTAGGAGATGGAAAATTTGAAGTTATGTGGCAAGGTCCTTACATCGTTAGACGAGTACTAGAGAAAGGATCTTACGAGTTAATAGATTATGATGGTATCCCTTTGAGTGAACCCAAAAATGGGTTGTACTTAAAGAAGTACTATGCCTAAGATCACCTGTGCATGAGTACTTGTATTTTATTGTATCATACTTCTTGTATGTTACTGTAGTATGCTTTTTCGTTATCTGGTCTCTGCCCTTATGTTACGTTGTGTTTGGTTTCCAGATGTCGGAGTCTTCGCTACCCCACATTGGCTTCGCTAATGGCACTAGCCGTAGTACTCAGAACCTTGCTTCTGCTGCTTGGGAAATTTACGCCCCTATAAACGAACTTATCCCTCTACGAGGTGTGTGTCTCGACCGTGCGACCAACAATATTGCAGAGTATAGCACCGTTATCAAATTGTTGATTGATTCTATCTCGCTCGGTATCCGTCACTTGGTTGTACGAATTGATTCGTAGCTAGTAGTACTACAGTTAAGTAATGTCTATGCTATTCAAAGTCCTACTTTATTGTGGGTATATTTACGAATTCGCCTCTTGGAACGTTATTTTAATTATATTGAGTATCAGCATATTCCTAGATGTCTAAATACATTAACTGATGGATTGGCTAACTATGTATTAGACATACATTTGGGCCATTTATAAACCAATCACATCACATGTATCACATAACACAAGATAAGCCGGTAGAAGCCGTATATATGTATATAACGATCAAAAGTTTTTTGCAAAAAGTTCTGTCCGAGGACCAAAATTTCAAAATCTGAAGCTCATATCTTCTACAAAGTAGCGTCATGGGTGATGCTCATAGTAACACACGACTTCTCGGGCAACCCTACAAAGCAGTCGGCCAATAGACTCTGACACACCCACTGTATGGCGCTGATAACGCTGAGGGACCTCTTCTATAGGCATGTCCGGAATGTCTGCAGTTAACCCCTCTAAATTTTGCTCCATTGCCTCATAATATTCGACGTCCCATCATGGCACTGGAGCCACCTCTCCTTGTCGCTAAATAGGAGAGGTACCTAGAGGTCGATAAGGCCCCACGTCTATGTCATCAAAAATAATTTTTGTAATTAGACCTTGGACAAACATAAAAACATTACATATGATAAAACTCACAAAAACATTTAAAAAATGAAAAAATGTGTACTTCTTACCTAGATCTCCCCACTGAGTGTCCTCAGGTAGGGCCAAATTCGGATCCCCTCAAAAATCCAACCTGGCATAGGCATAATCATCAACCATCAACATTTGTGGCCACAACCAGTCAAAGAAGGAATCATTGTATTTGATGATAGGCCCAGCTACGTATCGGGCCATGAGGTTGCACCACCTCAACATCCTCGGATCCTGTGGGGCTGGTAAACCCCACTCAACCTGTAATCTCAGCAAGGGGACCCTCTCGAGAAAGAAGGACACCAAAAGTGATTTGTACCCAAATTGCTTCAGGTCGCCTTTCCTGCATTTTATCAACTGCCTCTTTATGCTACGAAGGACTGTGTCTGACCAGTTGAAGTCTTGTGGCTCTGTACACTCGATGGCGTACTGGAAGTATATCTAGAGAGACATGTGTGGAGCTACGCTCCCAGCCATGCGAGCAATGGTGAACAAGATGGTGCGGAGGGTCAAATCCTGGACCCCCCAAATAGCCACCTTTCCTTTGCTTCTTTCCTCCTCTGGAACACAGTACCGAGGGAAATATTCACTCATAGGTAGCCCACCACCTTGGCTACCGGTCAAGATAGCTTGGTACCCACACCGTGACAGTCCTGTTAGGAAGTAAATGTCCTCTATAGCCAAAGACAATGTGTAGACCCCCACGTGGAATACTTGTTGGTCCAAGTCCCACATATGAATGAGGTACTCCAACAACCTGACTTGGGCCCTCATGCCCGGTATTCGAAAGAATTACAGGAGACCACAGTCTCGAAGAGAAACAATGGTTCCTGGGTCATTCCCAACAATAGCATCATCCTCTTCATGCTCTCTTTCGTGCCACTCTAGCATCGTGATGGTTAAATTCCTGCACAAGAACCATAAAAAGAGAGTTAGCAACTCATTTCAAGCCTTGGTATATTTTTCATGGAGCAAAAATCAAAGTGAATTTTTATTTTGCGTCCCTTGCAAGTGCTTGTTTAGCACAGTGCGAGGTTCTCACAGGTGCCTTTGGGGCCACCTGCGAGAATCATGCATTCTCGCAGGTCTCGTATGGCTAGCCTGCGAGAACGCCTGGGCACAAGTTTTGGCCCTAAAACAAACTCAAAAACTTGAAATTTTCCAATGAAAACAAAAAATTGAACCATGAAAAGGTAGAAGACAGAGATTTTACCTCACTGACAAAGACGGTTCACCAAATGGTTGCTTGTACCTTCTGCAATCGAGCACTGAAATTCAAGGGCAAAAGAGGGGTTTTGGACTAAATTCTTAGCAAAGTCACAATGACTATGGAAAAAGCCCTTTTACCCACTTATATTTACTTTTTACCATATTTGCTGATTTTTATATTGTTTTATTCATCAAACCTAATGCCTAATAGCCCTATGAGTGTGAATTTTTGCAGGTATAATGAATTTGAAGTCTACATGAAGGAGTATGGGTATTTTCTCTTTTTCATCACATGCTTAATTGTTTTTTATGGTTTTTAGACAAAACCTTGAGCTCGGTCTTTGTTCGTTCTCACGCTTGAAAATACATGAGAACGTAATCGAGCACACTTTTATCACTTTTTTGGGCTCATCGAGGTTATATGAAAAAGGAACCCCCTGGAGTCCTCTTTAATCTCTTTTCAAACTCTCTAAACATGAAAATATTATCGAGCGATCTTGCTATTTTCATGCTTGTTAAAGTATTTGAAGAAAGCATATGTTGAGTGATAATTTATCTCTTTTTTGGTCTCATCATACTACTTTATGAAAAAGGAATTGAGAGAGTTCTCTTTTGAGTGTTTTTCTAGACTCTATAATCATGAAAAACCTTCGAGTTTTCTATCTTTGGACTCGTTAAACAAACATCGAAAGACCTGTAATGGGACCGAACCACTCCTTCCTAGGGTTCGTTAAACATACTCTGAGGGACTCGTTCAAAGGATGAGCTTACATAAACAAGCATATGTTATCCTCCTCAAGCTTGCGTAAAAATAAAGAGGTACTCACTAGAAATGGTGGGGGAAAATTTGGGAAAGGGATGTGTTTTCGTATTCATATTATTGGCAGTAAGTGTCACTCTTGAACATGACACCCCCTATTCATTATTGGAAGCCGGTTTGGGAAATCCATTTGTCTCTCATTCGACTGGTTACAAGGTCATATCCTGAGTCGTCTCTGAGTCAGTGTTGCCAAATCCTTGGTTGTGTCATTCATATGTTCAAGAGAAGTTCATCTAAGACCTTTATTTGAGTTGGCCATCTGCAGTTGTCCATTCTTACTGTGTCAGCCTTCCCTGTGTCCGTTTCAACCTATATTCATACTCTGTTTCACCTTCAAAATATGTTACTTATTTTGTGTCATTGATGGGGGATACATCAAGGCCCTCCTATGATGAGTCTTGTCCCGTCGACTCCAACTCATTATCCGAAAAGAAGACTTAGAAATTATTTGGTACCTTGGGACTCGCATGCCTCAATGTAAGGTTCTCTCGCTTTTGACAGTGGGTTCTCATTATTGACCCCTGATCGGGAGATTCCGTTGAATGTTCAACCTCAGCTCATTTATTCACATTCATTGGATTGTGCTAGTGTACCTTGGGAATCATTGACATTAATGGTGATTTCCCTCGCACTTGTTAACAGTTTCATCAATGATCGGTAATCAAGTGGTTTCTACCATGTTCAACTTTGGCACATGTAATCACATGGCTAGAATCGTACTTTCAGGTGATGGGATTGAAGACCCTGGATTTCATCTTTTTTTATCTAGGCTGAGATGGAGTATGTATGATTTGCATCGACACGTAGATCCACTTTGTATGTCACGTGGCTATGTTGTCCTAATTTGAGTCTTCTCACATATATCCACAGTGTATTCCTGGTGGCTATGTAATATTTTTTACGGCATGGATCCACAATGTATGATTGGTGGCCATGACCCACATTCGTAATGTCATTTGTTTGTGATCTGAGTATGGGAATGCCTAGCTCAGAACTGGTATTATATTCTGCAGGTGCTTGGTTGTTTGCAGGTTTTCGATTAGGTGCACTCCTGGTTTTTGACACACACACACACAGTTTACAAAGTATTTCGGCTGTCACAGATTCCAGACTCATACTTTGGGGGGCATTCTGTTACACATGATTTTTGTCACTCTGGTGATGTCTTAACAATGGTGTATTCAGGCTCCCAACAAGGACTTTTTGCTTGAGAAAAGTGGCCCTTGTCTCCTTCCAGAAAACATATTTTCAAAGTGAGTTCGGAGGCTGCATATGACCTAGGGTGCGATAATCCCCCATTCTTACAGGCCACCTACACCTAGGGTGCAAACTTCTCGCAGTTTGCTCCATACATAGGGTGTGAACCTGTTTTCAAGCTTGGAAAAGAGAAGAGGTCTTGAGGGTTCTAGAAGGGAATCTTCTAGAAAATGAGTTGGCATTCGTATGGTTGTCATTTTACTGACTTCTCAGATTTGATGGGATCATCCTCATCCATGTAACCATCTCTCCTTCTCCTATATATTGAAAGGTTTCTCATGGAAAAGGTTAAGCAAGATTGAATGAAGAATTGATGTAAGAATTGTGTGAAGAACCTTGCTTCGACAAAAGCTTGAAGGCTCTAATTGGTCTATCAAGAGGAATTGGATCTTCTTCATGCAAGTACAGAGAAAGTGTGTGTGTTGGAACCAAGAGTCCCTGAAAGGAAGCTTGTGACATCAAGGCGATCAGGTTGTATCTTCTACTTTCAATTAATATGATACAACGACATGTCCCTTTCCCATAAAGTCACTCTTACTTTATTGTGTAATTCCTTGATCATATGCATAAGTTGACGTTGAATACATTTTACTATCTTCACTTTGGTTGGTTTGTGTTGTCTTGGACTTGACCTCACGAGAGCACCAGAGCGAAGTGGGAGAAACAGAGACCTAAGGAAGCGATACAAAGGTATGTCACTTATTCCTCCTTATTAGCAGATTCAATGATCACAACTTAGGGAAAGAGTCATGTCCTGTCCTGTTTTTTTCTAGATCCAGGTGGATCTAGGGAAATCCGTTAGTGTCCACGCCTATCGATTAGTCTGATAACACTCAACTCTACACAATAGCCTTTATCACTCATGAAAACTAATTCACAAACAGACAAGTCTACACAAACTATCAAAGATAGATCAACACCTCTGAAAACAAGTGTCTGAATGATTTGATTCAGCCCTGAATATTGTTGTCTACAATAAGACCCTGCTATCATAAAAGAGAATTAGGCTTGTGATGAATATATGAATGAATGAAAACTGAACTATATCAACATAAACTCAAAGAGAAAACCTTAGCATTCTTCTGCTTCTATCCTCCTCTTGTTCCTCCCTTTCTTTTTGCTTTTAACAAATTAGAATTGGTTGAAGAAGTTGAACCAAATCATTAGTTAAGTTAATTAAAAGACTCAACTAAATTTAGTTAGGGGGAAGAGTAATAATTATAACAAGGTTCATAAATTAATTATAACAAGGTTCATAAATAAATAATAACTAGTAGGTGGGACCCCTTGTGACTCCCTTTAGTTCATAACAATAATAATAATCATAACATAACCATTAGTTAAGCAAAACACACCTCCTTGTGTCTCCCATCAACATATTCACTTTTGGCAAGTTTAGTTCATGAAATTTGAAATTATTTCAAAAATAATACTCATATATCCAAAATAAAACATGTTGTACAAAGGTCCCTGAAGTCAACTATCATAAAACAATAGATATAATAAAACTCAAAAGTCATATTTTCCCTTGTTGATGCTATCATCCTTTAGTCCTTCTTTTTGACAGAGGTGTAATAGGCCTATGTTTTTATCCTTTTATTTGAATGGCACGTCCCTTCATGCATGATTAATTAGCAAATGATATTTTAATTAACCATACATGACAACTCTTTTAAAGTATGAAATGGATTTTGGCTCAACATTATATCAGACTCATGCAATCCAATCCATACAAACTGTTTATCAATGAGCAGGGAGTGAAAAAAGGTTTTGGGGTATGCGAGGGGTTTGTATTGAGTGAAACATGATATAATGAGAGGTAAAGAACATGGTTACTTCTCAATGAAAACAATAATCAACTGTAAAGTAAACCAATAAAACACCACTGTGATCCAAACAAGACAATGCCACTTTCAACTGCTTTAACACCAAAATTCTCTTGACAGTAATCAATCTCAGAACAGGGAGTGAAAAAATGAGATGGGAAGGTGATGGGATTTGTAATTAGTGGAAAATTAAATCATGGAAGGGAAGAAAGATGATTATTGTTCATGAAATTAATTAAGTGATCCATAAAACATTCTGCGAAAAGAGATGTGTCAACCATCAATCATTTTGACCAAATAACAATTTATGTGCAATTAACTAGTTCCCTGTTCATAATCAAATATCCAATACAGTGCCACCACAAGACAGTATGTATTCCACACAATTTGTAAGGGGTTATGTTCCTTTCATTTACATACTTTTCATTTTATAACAATTTTTTAACAGTACCCATTTCCAATCTATAAACCATAAAAAACAACCACTGCCCATACATTACTTCGATCAACAATATACTCCAATTCATGTTTCCAAAATTAACAATGAAGTCACAGTTCCACTGCCATCAGGTCTGTCATTTTAAAAGCAATGATATTTGTTAAATATATATAGGCAGTCACCCAATAATCAAGATCAAATTGCCAAAACCCGAATTGACAATTAAACAGACAATAGCCACCATTCCAACACAATATATGTGCCCAATAGCTCAATCATGCAAGTGTAAATCCATCACTGTGCAAGCCCAATCTAATGTGAATGTAAAAATCTAGGCCACCTATCCAACTGATGAGGTATCAACACCAAGCTTGTCTCAATAAATGATTGGTCTGCAACAAAACATGCTTAAAACCCTGAGGGTGAATACCCAAACCATCTATGTTATACAAAGTGCGCAACCAACAAAACACCACGATGAAACATTTCCACTTAACACAACAAACAAACAATCAGGATAATACTCAACCCATCGTGTTGAGCCATCGATTTAATCAATGTTGTTTCGATTTAGTCACACCGTAATCAACTAAGCTATGAAAAATCAGGCTTATACAATCCAACAAACAAAAGGATGCAATGATATATTCTCTACGGTCATCCGGTTCAATAGTCATTCGGCCCCAAAGAAAACCACAATTACCATGCCCCTTATTTCTTTTTGCAAAAAAAACACGATACACACAACACGACATACGTCAACAACATCAAGCATTTGTACCAACGCTAGCTAATCATCCAAATAATCATTAGTGCAAATACCAGTGACTGTGTATCAACCATCAATTCACCATTGTCATAAAAAATCAATCAACCTAACAAGTTGTGGAAACTACGCATACCCCCATATCCAATTGAATCGGGGTAGAGGCCCTCTCCATTAACAATACTGAGTTATTGACATAAGGGGAGTAACTGTGTGCTTTGAAAGTGAAATTAGAAATGTAGGGTTTACCACTGTTATAACAGAGTCAATGACTATATACCAACCAACACGACTGTCCCTTGAGAAACTGGTCAATCATGTGCTCAAAAGTCGACAACTTTACCACCAATCAACCATAACCAAGTCGTAAAACCAACAGGATAGGATGATCTTCTCTATCAATATTCAAACTGGAGGGCTAAGGTTTGTTCTGTAGCCAACACAGGAAGAGAAGAACCACTCTTTGTAATGGTGAAAACTTGGAGGCCACGGTGCATATAGGAAGAACCACGACTCATTCGTGGACGGGTACAAATCCATGATAGGGGATATAACCGAAAAGGTAGGGCTCTAGTCTAGCCTGACAAAGGTTATTTAACACACGCATGGTATAACCCTCATGTTCTTTGATAAAACAACCACAATAGGGAGGTGAAGACAGGGCCAAGAAGGAACAAAATCACTCACTGTGCAACCCTTGGCGGTGAAAACAACCTAATGCCCAAATGTACATTGTGTGGTTACACAAATGCTTCAATCATTAAACCCCATAAAAGACCACAGACTGGATTCAACAATACGAAAGCGTGAAGATAGCCCAACAAGACCAACAAGGATACTCTAATTAAACCAACAGGGATAACAAAGAATTCTTATGATTACTAATGCCCAGGATAACCAGTAATGCTATGAATTCAACATTATTTGAAAGAGAATCATCAACGTTTCATTCACAATCACCATTTCACATAGTTGCAAAACTTAAGGAAGGCACAAACCAATACACCTGAGCCAACATCCATTTCATAACCAGAGCATACTCATGAAGGAAAAAAAAAAGAACATACCGGTAATCGAACGTCTTAAACGTGAATTTGGCTGAGTGGTTCCTCCTTGCTGAGAAATCAGAGCATAACCACAACAACAATGTTTGAACAATAACCTGACTAGGGTGGCATCCAATCGGCAAGAGTAAATGTGATGTGCAACAAATTGACATCACTTACCTATTTCAGGTTCATTCAATTCTTAGTGCGCACTAGCTACAATCATCCACATTGAACCAACAACCTTTAATTTCCAAGAGCACCACCCGTATATTACCATCTCTACTATACATAAATGCATACCAACTATGCTATATACAACCTTGATAACTCACATGGCTATCCTATGTTAGCTAGGATTAGCCACAATATTTTTAATGCATATAGTATAGCATGTTAGCATAGGACAATTTCTTCTTTTAGTTTCTTTTCATTTGTTGTTACTAACATGTGTTTGTTGCAGGTGTCACAAGTAATATATCCAAGAACAGTCAACAATGATAGCCATGAAAACTTTGGTATAACTTGAGCTTGGAATATCAAGGGAGCCCTGTATAATATGCTTGATCCATTATCCAATAAAACAAGATATCGTCAGCCATGAAAGTAGTGTCAAACAATAACATAACATTGAATAAACACCAGACTTGATCTCCAATCTACGAGGGGGTCCCACCTACTAGTATTATTTAGATTTTATAATAATAGGCTTTAGCAACACTTTGTAGGCCAAACTTCATTGTGAATTTAATCGTCAACAACTACCATTCATCTAGTCACCATGCCAAGGTAGTGGCTCTTGGTGGCATAGACAACATAAAGTGGGTCTCATCTCCGTGAAATGCTTGTGGGTAACATTGTCACCACTGGTCACCACACCAGGGCAGTGTCCCCTAACTAGTCTCTTGAAAGAAAAAACAATAAGATAAAATATAAAAGGCATTGAATGGGCTTGGAAACATTTGCATCCATGACAAGGTGCAACTCACCTTATTCAAAGGCACCCACAGGTAAGCCATACATTCCCCTATCGTCACTGCACCCATTGCTCTAACATCCATACAACACCTCATCCACTTACATGGCCTGGATTTGTCTTCACTTGGAAACATCCCATGTCCAATGAGAATCATCCCAATAGGACCTCCTAATGTCCTATCTAAACATGTCTTGTAGAATAACATAACATCTTTGAGCACTTGTCTGGGAAATGGGGGTTTTCTGCACATGTTTAAATAACTTGATTATTAGATGTGATTGACATTGCTATGATCCCTGTGACTTATGAGCCCATGGAGGGCGTACTTATTGTTGTTGTAGGGCCACACCCAATAGACAGGTAAACATGGGGAGATGAATAGTTCGGACCTCCATAGGGGTAAAATCCCACCAGATGGATGTTGAGACCCCATCCAAGGGCAAAGACAGGACAAAGGCTTGCACTAGAGAGATAGGAGGACATTCCACCAGATACTTCCTAGCAGGCCTGGATCCAGGGGGGTCTTTACCTCCTACTATGATGTTGACCTTGAAAGGCCCATGACATCACTTTTGTGACCCTTTACGTCACCAACATTTGATGGACACTTTGGAGGCAGCCATGTGCCGGGTGGCATGTGTGGCTTGGTCCAAAGGCCCTAGGAGACCTAACGTTTTGCTCCTAGAGGCCAACATTTCACCAAAGAGGCCTAACTTCACCCTACATGGTCATGGCGTCACCTATTCTGCTTGATTTAGGGTTTAAATTGTCATTTTTATGTAAAAACTGTATATTACATGTAAACTGGCCATGTTGGCCTTTTTGAATTAGTTATGGTGATTGTAACTGTATAAATAAGGGAAAAATCACTCTTATTTTTCATCATCTTTCACTCACACAAGTGTGAGGTCTGAAATTTGCATCCTAACTAGGTTTACTTGGCTAAAATTTGGTGTGCACTTCTTGAAGGAGGCTTATTGTGGACTATTTTGGCATTTTTCTTGGTGGAAGCGTTCAACTAGGGTATTTGCTAGATGATTCTTGGTGAATGTAAGTAAATTTTCTGTAATTATTCTTCATTGAATGGTTATAGTTATATTTATCTTGCATTTATACTAATATTATGAAATTTATAGCTTAAAACCATAGGAAGATAAAGCACATGTTATTGTCCTTGCCTTAATAGCTTTCACCTACTAGATTATGCTAGAAAACCGATTTTCTTAAAGCTTTTGCTAAGGGCCTTACCATTGCAACACCCTAGCACATTTTGCTTCATATAAGCCATCATATACTTCATCTTTGAACTAAAGAAGGAGGAAAATTACTAGGTCCTAGGGTTACCTACTTCCTAGTAGCCATTCCCCCCCTAGGGTTTGGTAATTGAAGCCTTAGGTTACCAACACTTCAATTATTGACCCCTCTTGTCTCTAGTTCTCTCATTATCATTTTTTCCTTCAAGATTTTCCGCTGCCTAAAAGGACTCCATTTACCCTAAAAAGCACTGATCTAAGCCTTGCTATTGAGTGATTGACAAAAACTACTATCAAAACCTTTACCTTGAGCTCTCTACTAAATACTCCTAACTTTAGAATAGTCTAATTTACTAACATATTTGTTGTTGTTACTAAAGTAAGCTACAACCATATATTGGAGCACTAAAAGCACCTAAAAGAAATTGAAAAAGTTGATTAATACACTGTCTTATTTGCTTTTGACAAATGCTAGTACTTTGGTATTGATGAGTAATTATTCTTGGTCATTTTGAAGCCATTTTATGTGAAACTACTATATTATAAACATTGATGCTATAAATTTTTGTTTGCTTCACCATATATCAACTATTTATTTTATTGATAAAGTCCATGGTTTTATGAAGTACTAACAACAAGTTGTACTTGCAAAATATATCTTTTCTTGTTGCTTTGTTCTGGGCAGGTACATCTTAACTCTTCATTACTTCATTGGTTAAAACCCTGGGGCTTTATGATCAGTGTGACTTGTGAGAGGGGACATTTTCATAGAAACTTTAACCTTTTCCTTCTCGAACCCCAGGTCACCAAGGACGTCTCCCTTCGGCTATCAACCGTAAATAGAAAGAGGTATCTCGTTGAGGTGACAGTGATAGGATAACCTCCTGTTACACCAATTTTCCTTCCCTAAACCTTATCCTTTGGAATAAGTACAAATTGTGCGATAACAATACCCACTAATTACTTCAAAGGAACTTTGAAAGGTCCGACTACTTCTTTTGAAATTATCCACTCCAATTTAATTCAAATGAGGTTGGTCCATGACCCCAATCTCTCAGCCCACCACATCTAAAATATTTCTAAAAGCACACTATATTTTCCTCCACAGGAGGTGCCAAAATAAATTTTTTAGTCTAGGTAAGATCTTGTTGGATTACTGAGAAGGGGGGTGAATCAGTAATAAAGCAATTTGATCATTTTTAACCATATAATCCAAGTGTTATATCAATGTAGCATTATCATCCAATAACTGCAAAGTAAATAAGCAATGAACAAATGAACAATCATACACATACACAATACACCAGTGTTTTACATGGAAACCCAAATCGGGAGAAAAACACGGAATGTTTTTTCTTATATGTCTCGAAGAATTACATTCATTGGAAGCACCAACTTCCTTTGTTTTCCAGCTGCAACTGGAAGGAGGCTCCAACCCCCTAGTTCTCAGGCTACAACCTGAGGGAAGCTCCAACTCCCCAATTCTCTGGCTACAACTAGAAGGAGGCTTCAACCCCCTATTTTCTTCAGCCACAACTGGAAGGTGTCTACAACCACCTGTCCTTGCCCCATCCTGCCACCCTGAAGTAGAAGTAGAATGATGGAACCACTGTCACACTATCACTGTGAGATATGCCATTGTAAACCTGTACCAATAAATCTGAACCATGCATCAACCATGCATCAAACTGTAATCAACTTGTACCATAAACAAGTGCATCAACCATGTACCAACCTGTAACAAATAGCATGTGATCAACCTGTACTATAAACAAGTGCATCAACCATGCACCAACCTGTACCAAACAACCTGTAATCAACATGTACCATAAAAAAGTGCATCCAACCATGTACCAAGTATGTACCAATCACGTTTCAACTACTGATCAACTATGACTCATCAATATGTACCAACACCATCAACTATACACCTCATGTATGTGCCAGCTCATCAGCTACTTGTCTCAACCATGTACTCAACATGTATCTCAACCAAAAGCCCTCATCAATTTCATTTGTTTTGTATCTCTGTAATAGACCTGGTGTATATGATCACATTCTTGCAAACCTTTCTTAACTTTAACAACAAGAGACTAGCATTTTCATCAAACTTTTCTTTAGTCTCACATGCCTAGTTTTGGATTAGTCAACAACCCTAACTTGAAGTAATCATAACTTTGAACCTGTAATTTATAAAGATCTGAAACTGATACAAAATTTTCTTCAGTGTGTTTTATGCAATTCCTCCAAGTTCCACTACTTGGAACCTCTCATAAAATGAATTATATCAAAAATGACATACCTTGTTGAATTTTGGCTTATTCTAGAGAGCGACCTTGTAGAGCGTGCCCCACACAAAATGTTTGTTGAAATGTTCTGAAATAGTTACAAAGAATACTAAATACTATACCCTAACCAACACATTTAGTTTCACTAAATTTGGATCTGTTGTGAATAAGTTATGACATTTTTACCCGAAATACTTGTTTTTGACTAGTTTCAGGACTAGCCACAAACTCTATTTTCCACGGAGTGTAACTCCAAAAATACAATGATCCACAAGCTGAATTTTTTACCACAGATACTTGGATATGTTTCCTCAATGGAATATAAATTTCAAGGTCTGAATCATTATAGAAATAAAATTATGGAAAAAATGGTGAGATGACCTGGAAAAAACATACCTTAGAAAGCACCATCAAAAGAATTTATCCTTCCTTGCATTTCGGCCTTATTTTCTTCACCTTCCCTCATAATTTTGGATTATATATACTTGGTTACCTCAGAAACCTATATATATTCAATATTCTCAAGTGTGATTAAAATGAGAGAGCCTTGCCTCTTATTTATACTCTCCAAGTAGCTTCCTTAAAATCATCTTCTAGGTCACTTGGCCCCACTTTCCTTGTTTTAGGGTTAACCCACTTCTAATTTATCCATTAAATTTATTATTGAAATAATTTATTTTGTATTCAATTTGAATTATAATAAACTCATTACTTCACTTTATTATTTACCTTTTAAAATCTCTTAAACCACTTTGACTACTTTGAACTTTTGGGGCTTCTAGATGACATATGAGGGTCCTCCAACTTTGTAAGGCCATAACTCTCAAACTGTGAGGAGTTATGTGACGTTCCACATACCACCAGAAATGGAATTACATGTACTATCTATATAAAATTGTATTATCTAAAAATATATCATAACTCATACCGTTATCCATCAAACAAACTTGGGTCCATTACCCAAACCTGGGGTCTCCAACTTCTCATGGCCATAACTCTCTAACCGTGAGGATTTATGTGACATTCCACATACCAACGGAAATGGAATGAAAAGCACTATCCATATAGGATAGTTTACCTGACAAATTCATTGACCTTCATCTCATTATTCCACAATTAAGCATGGGTTCTCTTACTCCGCAAAGTGTCTTCTCGTGAGGGCTTTCACCATAAGGGGACCACTTTGGAGTTCATCCATATTTACTTCTTATCAACCATGAAAAGACAATAATGAGTCATATTTACATCAAACAATCTTGGGTCCATTA